>OY726531.1:23454793-23716095 GCA_963383655.1 Bathymodiolus septemdierum | reverse complement strand
ACAACTAAAACTGGTCGCCATGATATAGCTGAAATATTGCTGAAAGTGGCGTTAAGCACCAAAATTCTAATTCAAATTCATTCCACTGTAACATAATCTTCAGCCAGTTGAAGGTGGTCACTATATAGTAGAATATAATAGAATAGAAGTACTTGCATGGCATCCAGTTTTAATTTACAATTAAGAATTTAATAGCGCTCGTTTGTACAATTAAATATCTTCGAAAGTTAATAGTCTATTAACGTTAATTGAGGTTTGTGCAACAGAAATAATTCACTATTAACTTTAATAGTACTTTTAATAGTAAATTAACTTTAAATGTGCTTTGTGCAACCGAGTCCTGATTGTTTATTTGTTCGGAATTGCTTGCCAATCAAACAGGTAAAATTGTTAATCAACAGTGGTGATAGCCGACCCGTGCCTATTAAATTGCTTATAAAATAAAGTGAAGTAAATTTTATTTAAAGTCGGCATATATTTACATTTAACATAACCCTATCCATCAAAATTCATAATTGTTTTGAATAATATATTTTTCATCTAAAGGGATCATTATGCACAACTTAACAATACAATGTACCTGCATGTCCTTAGCGGCAGTTTTTAGAGTCTTAGTGCACAAAGAGAGTCTTAGCGGTGTTTAGACATACCGGTTTGGCCCTTTGGTTTTCCAACTCATGAACACTTATTGAGCGTTCCAATCTTTTTTGACCTCGAGCATACCTGATGAAAGTTATTCACATTTTCAAACAAGAATAAAACTTTGACAGAAATTATATAAACCGGGATGTTTCTGAAACATTTTTTTATTCACCTCACTGGACTTCTTGTCTTCCTTTCATACAACAATGTGGATAAGCCATTACAAGTGGTTCTTCATATACATTGTTATTGTCTCTAAGTGTACTGGCATAGTGTTAACAAAGGGTTTCTTTTTCAATTCAAATGGACTTACACCCGGTGACCTATGTTTTTTTTCTATTATACCAAATTAACAAGAAAACGCAAAACGTTTCCCGTTTTATATAAACTTACAAAATAAGAAAAATAACTCTATATAATGCCCAATTTGCACACACTTCTGTAAATTAATGACAATACCATTTATGATGAACACAATCATAGATTCTGTACAAATAATTATCTGTTTTAAACTTTGTTCCATAATTAATTTCTGCGCTTCATTGGGACATCTATGAAAATGTACGCTGTAATTACTCTTGTGTACATAGTTTTAGGAAGCTTTAAAATGCATTCCAAATAAATATTAATGTTAGACATATTAAACCTTTTAAAAATATGTTCCACGGTATAGCGTGGAAATCATCGTGGAAAAGATTAATTTTCACGATATAGCGTGGAAATCATCTTGGAAAAGATTAATATATTAATCTTTTCCACGTTGTATCGTGTTCACCACACATATATTAATCTCTTCCACGATGGTTTCCGCTCTATATCGTGGTCAACACACATATAATAATCTTTTCCACGATGATTTCTACGCTATATCGTGGAAAATACACATGTATAATAAAAGTTAATCCTTTCCACGATGATACTGCCGCGGATGAAAAATATCAGTTTACCTGTTCCGTCGTGTTTTCCGCGATTAATTTCCGTGACAGAATAGTGGGAAATGTGTGGCGTGATGGCTTGTGGTACAAGTTACTTATGTGTAATATAAAGGGTAAAATGTACAATGTAATTTTAAACCCGTATAATAATATAAAATCAAGAATTGTTTATAATGACTCTGTTTCAAATTTCTTCCCATGTTTAAACGGTGTTAGACAAGGTGAACATTTACATTCTTTTCTGTTCGCACTATATCTAAATGATTTGGATACCTTTTTGACTAGTAAAAATGCGCAAGGGGTTAAAAGCATTTCCGAAGACTTTGAAAACGATTTACAAATTAATGTGAAATTATTTACCATTCTTTATGCCGACGATACCGTACTTTTGGCAGAGTCTGTTGTAGAATTGCACTCAGATTTGAATTATTTTTACGAATATTGTGAGAAATGGAACTTAAAAGTAAGCACAAACAAATCCAAATTCATGTTTTTTTTCAAAGGGGAGGTTACCAAATTTTAAAATGAATAATATGGAATTAGAAATAGTAAGTGAATTCATATACTTAGGTACAATGTTTCAAAGAACAGGGTCTTTAAAGAAAAATAAAATTAATCTTGCAGAGAAGGCATCTAAAGCTATGTATGACATTTTAAGCAAGGGAAGAGTACATAATTTATCTGTCAGTGTGTTGAATTTGTTTGATAAAATAATTATATACCTATGTTAGGGAACGACCATTTAACTTGAAGGGGGGGTTATGGTTTTTTTCTAAAAAATATTCCGATTCCCAATGTTGCTGAAAAAATATTCTGATTTTGGTGGAGGAAAAAAAAATAATCTGATGCAGAGTTTTTGTCATATAACATAATGTTAATTTCTGGAGAAAAAAAAAATAATATTCTAACTCTTGTGTTGTCCGAAAAAAAATTACCCTCGCCCCCCCCCCCCCCCCCCCCCCCCCCTTCAAGTTAAATGGTTGGTCCCTTAACCTATGGATCAGAGATATGGGGATACGAAATTATTGGCATGTGCTAAAAGGTGGAGTGGAGTGGAGTCTTGCAGACTCGAAATTGGAGTGGAGTCTTGGAGACTCCAAATTGGAGTGGAGTCTTGATTGAACATATGAATAGGGGTGTATTTCAATCTCCAGTGGGTACCATTGTGCCCAGCTGTACCTGAAGTAGATCAGTCCCATGTTGTTACTTAAGGTAAAATTTGGAACCCATTTCAAGTACGAAAACTATACCCATTCATTTAATTATTCGCTAATTGGTGAAAAAACGAAATAACCAAACCTCAATATGTCTTCCAATCAGAGTCCCGTTCTTTGTTTCTCAAATACTGAAGTCTCGGACGTCAAGCGATATTGCTGAGTAAACTTTGTTTGACCTTTTGTAAAAACTGACGACGATTGTGCACATTGAAAAAATGCAAAATATGGACATCAATTTTGCATAAAAAACACTGTAGAAATAAAACCGTACATAATAATATATTATATTTATCAGACACATGCACACGCACTGCAAAATGACCGGAAAGTCAACTAATATAAATGTCTTTTGAGCAAATTAACCAAAGAATGATTAGGATAGAATTATTTTAGTGAGAGAAACAAAATATACGGTCTTGTTCCTAAGGTGTTAGGGCTATGGTGTTTAATAACACGTTCAACAATATTTCAGTTATATCGTGGTGGTCAGTTTTATTGGTGGAGGAAACTGTCGCAAGTCACTCACAAACTCTATCACATAATGTTGTATCGAGTACAATGTTTAATGAAGGAACCAATTTTTTCTGCGTGTACCGTTGATGATGGACAAAGAAAATATTTATTTTTTTCATCTTCTCCGATATATTAATGAATGTTCCCATGTAAACATTTAAATATAAACGTAAGCAATTATGCCGACCTACAAATGATTATGTGAAGTTACGGGATTAATAATTCAAATAGCTTCATTTGTCTTTTTTTCTTTAAATACCTATTATTTTCAACCATATTTTTTCTTTAATCATTTATTATATTCTAAAATGTGATTAAAACTTGGTCTGGGAATGACTCCAAAATTTCACTCCACTCTACGACTCCAAACTTTCACTCCATAGCTTCACTCCATGACTCCACTCCACTCCACTCAACCTTTTAGCACATGTCGTAACAATATGGTACTGAACTACTTCAGGTACAGCTGTGCACAATGGTACCCACTAGAGATTGAAATACACCCCTATTCATATGTTCAATCAGGACTCGAGTCCAATTTGGAGTCTCCAAGACTCCACTCCAATTTGGAGTCTCCAAGACTCCACTCCACGCCTCCACTCCACCTTTTAGCAGATGCCGAAATTATTGACATATTAGAAAAAGTACATGTAAAAGTTTGTAAACTGCTGCTTAATCTGAAAACTTGAACACCAATATATATATATGGCGAAATTGGTAGATACCCTCTGAATATACATATGTAACAGTTAAGATGAAATTGTTGTCATTCTGGCCGAAATTAATTGACGGAAAGCAATCAAAATTATCATCTCTGATCTATAGATTATTGTATTTGAAAACTCACGGAAATAATACTTTTTCATGGATTAATTTTGTTCATTCAATACTTGATGACTGTGGTTATTCAAACGTTTGGCATACTCAAAATTGTATAAGGCATAAATGGCTAATTGAAAGCACTAAACTGAGATTAACCGACCAGTTCAAACAAAATTGGCATTCTACTTTGCAAATATCTCCAAAAGCATTGAACTATAGATTATTCAAGTCGAATTTTAGATTTGAAAAATATTTAGACGTGTTAAATGACAAAAATAGGTTTACTTTTTATAGATTTAGAACATCTAATTATAGATTACCGATTGAAGTAGGGCGCTGGACAAATGTAGAAAGACACAATAGACTGTGTCAATCTTGCGAGATTGGTGACGAATTTCATTATGTATTACAGTGTCCAAATTTTGTAACTGAAAGAAAAATTATAATTCCAAAAATACTTTTTCAACAGACCAAGCGCATTAAAACTGTCATCATTATTTAATAAAAAGAAACCTGAAACTATTCGCAAGCTATGGGGTTTTTTTTCGTTCAGATTTTTTTTTTTTGGACAACACGAGTTAGAATCTTTATTTTTTTTGTCGCGCAAAGCGCAAAATATTTTTCCCGAATTTAACTTTAGGTTATATGACAAAAACTCTGAATCAGGTTATTTTTTTTTTCCTCCACCAAAATCAGAATATTTGTTCAGCAACATTGAGAATCAGAATATTTTTCCAGAAAAAAACCCCATAGCGCGTCCCCACCGGTAATAACTGATATCATGTCAGAAACCCGGCATGGATGGAAACTGCTGTTTGATTGTATTAATTGTATATATGTCATACAGTGATACATAGAAAGTTGCAAAATGGCGAAAAAAAAATGGCAAAAAAAAAAAAAAAAAACAGATAAAGAAAGCAAAAAAAAGGGAGCAACATAGGATCCTGTCCACAAGTACCTGTTAATCACTCATAAAATCATATTTTGATGTCAAATTTACTTAAGAAAAAAACAACTTCCCATTTCAGTTTGATTGCTGCAATATATTTTGCTTCCGTTTTATGGCGACCCGAACACGGGGGAGAAGTCAGAAAAAAATATTGAAAAGAAACTGTAATCGTGATAAAGTGGATTGCTGTTCATGAATACTGTAATGTAGATCTGCATCTTTACAATCTGATCTTCGTTCTGGTAGCTTATGAAGCAGTTTAACACTGATTCTACACAACAGAAAGAGGACTGAAAAAGGGGGGGGGGGTGAAAAGTTGGAACAAGTGTTTTTGTTTTTGTGTTGCTGACTATCGAAGGTACAATTTATATTTTATCGTATGCAGTAATCTTGCAATGTCTGAAAGACTTCTATCAGGAATATTCACAAAAGAACAATCTTTTTCTGGAGCCGATAATTCTAAAAACACCAAAAGCTCCATATCAGACCCCTCATCTGTGAGAGACGTGATGACACAAATTATGTCCTAGACCACACATATGCGTTACCGATTGCAACTCAACCATACATAATAGTTAATGAACCTTTCTCGATTTATTCTGAAATTGAGATCGACACTGAAGTGGATGCAGTTCAAAATGAAGTCCTATTTGATTACATCCCATCTGATCTTGTTCCATTAAGCCATTGTCGGTTCATAGTGGACTTAGGTTTCATGACCGAGCAGTTAAAACACTCAATTTTGTCAGTCAACCCTTCATGTCTATAATGCCTTGGGGAATAGACCTTTAGGATGTTCAGGCATGATGTACATTCGTAAGTTCAATGTCCTGGATGTAGTCATGTGGCAAAATTCAAGTTAGGGAAAACTCATCATAGTGGAAATAATAAAAGAGGAATTGGAACTTTTGACATTGATACACAAGCTGCAACAGGTGCATTTTATTCATGTGGTATCAGAATAGGATTGTGTCATAGGGTGGCTCAATGAGTTAGGTCGTTGGATCTAGCAACTCATACAAGCCTATCACCAATACGGCGTGGGTTCGCGCCCGGCTTTCTAAGTTACAAAAAAGGTGCGCTCGACTCACAGACGCATGTGATAAAGTTTACCAGTTGATTGCAATAAATTAGTTCTTTTTCTACAGCAAACTTGAAAACTCACTATCAAATGAATTAAGAAGAATCTCTGATTATTAGTGGTGTTCCGATCATCGAATATAACCGATAATCAGTTGGTTGGTGTCTTAAACCAAGCCCTCGAGCCCAAAAATATATTTCCGATTAATCGAACAATTCTACTTTCACTTTCACTTTGATTTTCTGGAAATTTGTGATATAATTAAGCAGAAAATAACAGTTTCATATTTCATCAAATCGTATTAAATAGTTGTTTTTATATATATGCAAATGAAATTATATTTCTATCGTTCATTAAAAGTATAATAAGTACAGTGGAAACTGACAAAAATCGTCAAATTTGTAGATTTCTGGCCGAAAGGCAAATTCGCATTCGCGGCTATGACATGGTGCTGCTCGGACTTATACTGAACTTATCAATACTGCAGTGGTGGGGGAAAATGCAGCCTTCTATCCAAGATTAAGCATTTTAGACAAAAAATATCTTGCCATTCCAGTATCGTATGTACCCTCAGAACGAGTATTTAGTCTTGCGGGTCATTAAGTGAACAAAAAGAGGGCTCGCCTCAGTTCTTCAAATATTGGCAATATCATTTCATGAATAAAAACATGGAATACTACTGGTAATAATAAGAATGTGGATGACAATGTTCTGTTTTCTTTGGTCTGTTCAATCAAATTTATTTATGTTTGATGTTGTTTGTCATTTGTTGAATTTTCCCAGAATTTGTTAAGATTGTTCACAGGCCTCAATAATATAAAAACAATACATTAATACATTCAGACAATAGTTAAGCATGTTCAATTTGGTCAAACAACCTTAAAATAATGTACAAACATGACAAAAACATTCACATTAAATAAAAGAGATATAATGTAAAATGTGCATGAAATAGGTCGTTTTCAACAAAACATCCTTTTTTTCGATTATAACCGATAATTAGTTATTCATGTGAAACCGATGATCGATTATGAAATTCCTTCCGATTCCCATCACTACTGATTATATTGATTAAAAAAAAAGGTTATATCATAGCTCGATGGTGATGCAAGAAGCATATTCTGTTACACAAGGGTGCTGATATGTTATCTGTGAACAGCAAATTTTACTCTTGCGAATCGTGTAAAGACTTCCCCATTAGACCGTATACTTTAATCAGTATAAAAATATTGTTATACTCCCATTGTAATATCAGATAAACCTTTTTGTATTTACATCAACATACCAATTACAAGATTGTCCTTACTAAGTGAATAAGATCAATGGTCCTACATGTAAATTAACATTATGTGATATTATTATTGAAAATTTTGGTATTATTTTTACCAGCATACATGCACAGAACTTAATAAGAGTTCTTTAAAAATATTGATATCAGTGGTGGGTTCAAAGTGGTCGTTTGGAGTAAACTTTATGATTTAGTCTTTGTCCCCCTCATTTATGTTAAATTGGATATCCACTTAAACTAGTCAAAACTAAAAACAAAGTTTTCAACAAATCAAATACATTTGTGGAGGAGGGCAAATCTAAAACGTGTAACGGAACGGAACGAAACGAAGCGAAACGAAACGTTGTTTCGTTTCTTGTTTTAGTATTTATCTGCGTGTAATTACTAATTCAAGGAACTGTTTCGTTTCGTTCCGGTTCCGTTTCGTTTCTTTAATAAGTAAAAATACACACACTACTTTCTATATTTATTTTACCATTAGTTCACATTAGACCTAAGCTGCGATCACAGGGACTTGTCTTTAGGATATTATATAATTTTATTTAAAAACACTACCCCCTAGGTTAGTATACAGGAGTTGGTATTTTTAAATAAAGTTGTGTATATCCTAAAGACAAGCCCATGTGGCTGCGATTCTTTTATAATATCAAGACTAGAAAATACCGATCATTATCATTTCCTACATACTTTGCTCTATAATGCCAACACAGACATATACCGATAATTCAAGAGGAAAGGTAGTCAATATCATTCCCAAAAGAACCATACGCCATGCACACACAATACAAATGCACTGAAAACTGAAGAAGAAAAAAATAAGCAACCCACTTAAGACCCATCAAAATACTTTAGTTTCTCATCCCGCCCCACAATTGCCTTCCGCCTCAAATTTTTCGACGTTTTAAGATCAATGAATTAACAGATTTTATTTATTTTGACCGCCTTTGTCAAAACATCTTCAGCAAATTTTTCATCGCAAAATTTACCAAAACTTCAGGTATCATGAACATCATATAAAAATAAAAACCGCCTGGTCGCCTTGAATTTTCAGGAAAAGTCCATGAGAAACTACAAAGTTTCTTAATTGCCCAAAAACTAGGATGTTTCGGAAGGATAAGCAGTTCCTGCTCCACATATGGCACCCGTCGTGTTACTCGATTATAAGTTTCGACCAGAGAAAGGCCGATCGAAATCAAGACCAAGGAAATGTATTAATGGCTTACAAAGTCGTAATTCGGCCATAAACATTTCGGAGAGATACATTCTGCCTTACTGGAAGGAACTTTCGACTCAACAGCTTTTATCACTGTTTATAAAAAAAAACTCTCAAATAAAGACCAAGATATTTTCTTGTTAATGTCGAAAACAAACAAAAAAAAGTCTGAAAGTGATTACAAATGTTGTAAATTGGAGATTTACAAGTTAACACCGAGTTTTAGAAATTCGCGTCTATCTTCCTCGGAGAGGCTTTGCTGGGTTGTGTGGTCTATTACTAGGTCCTTCACTTTTATTTACCCATATCCGGTTTTTTTCATTTTGAAATACCTACTTTGTCATAAATGAAGAAAAGTCCCAAATTTCTTTCATTACTATGTATGGCATAAGCCATCATCAAAATGACACACAGACACAGTCTTTGTGCAAATCCCTACTTTTTTTGTTTTGTTTTTTTTTTTATTTGTTTGTTTGTTTTTTCGATTTTGGCCAATTTATATATAAACTTTGAGACTGGAAAATTGCCTGCGCATGAAAGAAACAATTTCATATTTCACGTAAATATGCATTTCTGTAATATTGTCTGGTTACATAAATGCAGATATTGAGTATTGGCGACCCAGTGTATCATACTCTACAAAAATTGTGCAATTTTGTCGTCAAATGAGCCAACATGAGACAATTTTTATATGATACGGCATACGATTACAGGTGAATGTTGTACCACAGTGTCGTAACGCCTTGCAGTATGTAGTTTCATATGGAAAGTTTCTGGAGGATTTCGCTCAAACTAAGTACTGCTCTTCAAACGAAAAAAAAACATACAAATTTGTGTAGAGTATGATACGCTGGATCGTATTTACAAGTTTGAGACAAACAGATGCAAACTGGCATGACTCTGGGCCACAAATGTTTCGTCACACAATTTTCGAAAAAAGAGATGCTATACTATGATGACTTTTTGAAGAACTACTGAAAGTTTTTACATGGCTTGTTGGATTCCGATATCAATTATCTATAATTTCGGCTTTAATTAGAAAGTATATTGCAAATTTTAGGTGAAAACAAGTAGAAAATCTGTCGTGTGTCGTACAATAAACAACTCATCCGCCGAACGCTCAAATAGCGCGACTACACCGTGGGCAAATGTAGGTCGGTCGTTTCTTGGTCGGCACAAAGTAACTAAGTACAGTCCATCTATAGGAAATTACTAAAACACGAAACGGAATAGTTTCGTTTCTTAAAATAGTGATATCCCTATAGTAATTACTAAAACAAGAAATCGAAATCATTCCGTTTCGTTTCGTTTCGTTCCGTTCCGTTACACGAAATAGTATCACCCTGTGGAGGGAGCTGATTTAGGATATTATGCAAGTTTATGGACAGCTTTTTAAGGCATGAGCTCCATAAACCTTTTTAGATCACCTGGCCAAAGGCCATGTGAGCTTTTGCCATCAGGTTGCGTTCGTCCGTTGTATGTCGTCGTCGTTGTCTGTCGTAAACTTTTCACATTTTAATCTTTTCCTCAGAAACCAATGAGCCAATTTAGATCAAACTTTGGTGGAATGGTCCTTGGATGGCCCCCTTCCAAAACTGTGTCCGGTTATCCCGGCTTCCAACCAAGATGGCCGCCAAGCTAAAAATAGAAAAAAGGGGATGAAATTTTAATTGTCCATTGCTGCTTTAGTATCTGTCAAAATGAGCTCAAATTTTAACTGCAGCTAAATGACAAGGAGTAGTTTAACATTTATTCCGGGTTTTTCTGTGAAATTTTTCTTTCAGTCGATTTATACCGATTATGCAAATTAGGTATATTTTGATAAAAGATCACATTTAAATCTTCTCCTCTGAAACCGCTGAACCAAATTAAACCAAACCTGGCAGGGATTATCCCTGGGTGGGTCCCTTTCAAAATTGTGTCCGACAGTCCCGCCCTCCATTCAAGATGGCTGCTGTTACTAAAGATAGAAATTTCTTCAATTGTCCATTGCTGCTTTAGTATCAATCAAAATGAGCTCAAATTTTAACTGCAGCTACATGAGAAGGAGTAGTTTAACATATATTCCGGATTTTGTTGTGAAATTTTTCTTTCAGTCGATTTAAACCGATTATGCAAATTAGGCATATTTTGATAAACGATCACATTTAAATCTTCTCTGAAATCGCTGAACCAAATTAAACCAAACCTGGTAGGGATGGTCCCGGGGTGGGTCCCTTACAAAATGTGTCCGACAGCCCCGCCCTCTATTCAAGATGGCTGATGTTGCTAAAAATAGAAATTTCTTCAATTGTCCATTGCTGCTTTAGTATAAGTCAAAGTGAGCTCAAATTTTAACTGCAGCTACATTGCAAGGAGTAGTTTAACATATATTCCGTTTTTAGCTCACCTGGCCTTTAGACCATGTGAGCTATTGTCATCGCTTTTCGTCCGTCGTCCGTCCGTCCACATTTCACATTTTAATCTTCTCCTCAGAAACCACTGGGCCAATTGCAACCAGACTTTGGTGGAATGGTCCTTGGGTGGCCCCCTTCCAAAATTATGTCCGGTGATCCCGACTTCCAACCAAGATGGCCGCCAAGCTTCAAATAGAAAAAAAGGGGGATGAAATTTAAAAAAAAATCTTCTCTGAAACCACTGAGCCAATCTCAACCAAACTTTGCTGAATTGATCCCTGGGTGGTCCCCTTCCTAAAGTGTGTCCGGCATTTCAGACCTCTGACCAAGATGGCCGCCACAGCCGAACTTAATTTAACATAGGACCCTATGGGAAATTCCCATAAAAATCTTCTTGTCTGAAACCATTCGCTCAATAAGAACTAAATGTTGATGAAATAGTCATTGGATGGTTCTCTTCCAAAAATGTGTCGGGCGGTTCGGCCCTACGACCAAGATGGCTCCCACAGCCGAAGTTAGCTTAACATAGAACCCTATGGGAAATTCACATAACAATCTTCTCTTCAGAAACCACTGGGCCAATTGCAACCAAACTTTGGTGGAATGGTCCTTGGATGGCCCTCTACCAAAATTTGTCCGGTGATCCCGACTTCCAACCAAGATGTCCGCCAAGCTAAAAATAGAAAACAGGGGGGATGAAATTTAAAAAAAAATCTCCTCCTCTGAAACTACTGAGCCAATCTCAACCAAACTTTGCTGAAATGATCCTTGGGTGGCCCCTTCCAAAATTATGTCCGGCATTTCAGACTTCCGACCAAGATGGCCGCCACAGCCGAACTTAATTTAACATAGGACCCTATGGGAAATTCCCATAAAAATCTGTCTGAAACCATTTGCTCAATAAGAACTAAATTTTGATGAAATAGTCATTGGATGGTCCTCTTCCAAAAATGTGTCCGGTGGTTCTGCCCTTCGACCAAAATAACCCCTACAGCCGAACTTAGCTTAACATAGGACCCTATGTGAAATTCACATCAAAATCTTCTTCTCAGAAACCACTGGGCCAATTGCAACCAAACTTTGGTGGAATGGTCTTTGCATGGCCCCCTTCCAAAATTATGTCCGGTGATCCCGACTTTCAACCAAGATGGCCGCCAAGCTAAAAATAGAAAAAAGGGGATGAAATTTAAAAAACATTTCTCCTCTGAAATTACTGAGCCAATCTCAACCAAACTTTGCTGAAATGATCCTTGGATGGTCCCCTTCCAAAATTGTGTCCGGCATTTCAGACCTCCGACCAAGGTGGCCGCCACAGCCGAACTTAATTTAACATAAGACCCTATGGGAAATTCACATAAAAATATTCTTGTCTGGAACCAGTTGCTCAATTGGAACCAAACTTTGATAAAATAGTCATTGGATGGTCCTCTTCCAAAATTGTGTCTGGTGGTCCCGCCCTCTGACCAAGATGTCTGCACAGCTGAACTTAGTTTAACATAGGACCCTATGGGAAGTTCACATAAAAATCATCTTGTCTGGAACCAGTAGCTCAATTAGAACCAAACTTTGATGGAATAGTCATTGGATGGTCCTTTTCCAAAATTGTGTCCGGCAGTCGCGCTCTCCCAACAAGATGGCCGCCAAAGTGCAGTTGCGTTGTTATTGAAAGCAGCTTTGATCCAGGTGAGCGATTACAGGCTCCTGGGAGCCTCTGGTTGTATTAGCACCTGTGTAGTAGTCTCAGTAATCTTGTGTCGAGGAACATTTTGATTAATTAGTCATGGGAAATAGTGATGAATAATTTGTAATGTACATAATAATTAATTCAAGGACTGGCTTGAGAACAAAACAAAACACCACTAGCAGATTTAACATTTATATTAATAAAAGAATATCCCTTTTGAATTGATATTATTATCCCTGTATTTGTATACTGAAAAACATATGAAAATTCAGGGTAAACAATTATAGGTATCCATGCAGTGTACTTGTATAGACATAAGCATGGCTGAACTCAGAGAGTTTGGCGAAAGTATGCAGTTCCTGAAAGTTATAGAGCATGCTAACGTCAGACTAACAGTAAAAGAGGCAACAGAACCACCAACCTTTGGCAGGTAACTGACCAATCCTAGTATTACATACACTCGAGTACATCCGTTTTTGTTATGCACAAAGCAGGTATTAAACTATTACCATAGAGGTAATTGACTGATGATCAACAGTAGTCGTATTTAAACTAGCAACTTAGACTACTCGGAGACCTAGGACCCCACTAGCCGTTTCTAAGCACAATTTCATTACAATCCTTGAACACAGCATAGTTTTATAGGAATTAGCTTGTACAGTACATAGGTGCATTTTTTTTTATTCAAATGCTTTTGAAAAAAAACCAATGGTATTTATTTCATATTCCAATCAGGTAAAAATAAGATTCAAATGTACACACATAAAATAAAAATTCAACCAAATACTGTTTGCATAAATTATTGAATAAACAAGACTTAATTCTCAAAATCTGTGTCCCCCAAAAAAAGGTGAGTCCCCCCAGACCAAAAAGTTGCAGATAATTGTTTCTTATGACAAAAATAGTCTAATCCTCACCAGCTTCACATTTCCTGAAACGTCATCTTCATCTGAGAAACAGGCTACTGGGCCAGGGCTATTAAAAGATTCGCCTTATTCGATCTCTTAAAAAGTTTATATTCCGATACCAAGATCTTGTCGAAATACATTCCGTCTCTGCAGAGACGATAATAAACGATGCATTTTCATATAGTGAAAATGTATAAAGATAAGGAAGTCAACAAAAATGTCAAAAATATTTATATCAATGTGTGACGTAAAGGGTTTTTTACATTTACTTCACTGAATTTGGTACTGCTTTGACAACTATTTTACCTATTTTGTTCCAGTATGGTTATAAATACTGTTATACTGACAGCCGGAACCTTTAAGCTGTAATGAAAGCGGGAAGTTTGGCGCTTTAAAATCTGATTCAACCCACCATTTCTTTAGAAATGCCTGTACCAAGTCAGGGTCATTACGGTTTTCACAGTTTTCCGGTTGTTGACTGATTTTGTCTGTTTATATACTTATGAGTTTTGGCTTTCCCTTTGTAAGATTGTTCGGAGTTCGGTAATTTTGTTATTACCCTTATTCTTTTTTATTTCAAATCTGAATTTTTTTGCTCGTCATAAGCTAGTTATTTCATTAAAAACAAGACTTAATTCTCAAAATCCGGCCATAATTTTCAACGAAAACTAGAATTGTTTCAGAGGACTAAAACCCATGTCTCCCATTCATAAAACTCTCAAGTAAAATATTTGACCTCAAGGTCAAACTGTGATAATGATGGTACGTGAGACACTGTCTGATCATTATACAACCACATACCAATTATCATTAACCTATCTAAAAAGGCAAAAAGTTATTGCACAGACACAAAACACTTAAAAAATATCAATTATTTGACCTTAAAGTCAAAGGTTAAATTGAGGTCACGATGGAACACGCCACACCGTCTCATGATTATACACCTACATGCCAAATATCATTAATCTATCGTAAAAGACAAAAAAGTTATGACTCGGACACCATAACACTTCAAAAATATCAATTTTTTGACCTTCAGGTCAAAGGCCAAAGACAAAATGTGGTCATGTTGGTACATGACACACCCTTCTCATGATTATACACCTACATACCAAATATCATTGACCTATCTGAAGAGACAAAAAAGTTATGGCCCGACAGTAAATTTGCAAATCCATTCAGATTGAACAAAGGGTTAACTCCCTTTTTTGTCTATTTTCTTGTATAATTTTACTTATATCTTTTTTATTTGGAATGTGACCCACCAATTTTTGAATTTTATCTTTTTAATAAACATTTGAACTATTCAATTACAAAAAAAATCAGAAAATTCTATGGATTAGAAATTTATATGTTCATCAGATAAATGCATCCAATAACGTTTTTTCCTTCATTGCCCCAAAATGCCATTTTTCCTTCAATTTTCAAATTAAAATTTTGATCTTGGAATGCCGATGACCTTCATTTTTTATCTTTTTTATTTGGAAGGGCATATTACAAGGAAGTTTACTTTTAAAAAAATAATAATTATGGAAAAAAAATTAAGGCAATGGCCTACGTGACCAAAATCACATTTGCACACGTCTGAGACGTGACGTCTCGCAATTATCGATTAACGCTTCCTTTTTCAAATTTCCATTAACCAGAACTTGGCAGAAGCAGACGTGAAATTTGAATTGGTAAAATTTTGTAAAATTTTCTTCATTTTATATGCAATTAACGACATTTTGCTGAAAACAGTTAAGAATAACATTGTTGCGTGTTTGTGCAATGGCCAATGCATTTTATACGAATTTATCTCTGGAACACAACAATACAATACAAATATTTTATTTCCAATTAAAGAGCCCTTTCCGGCAGAACAATTAACAAAGAATTGAATACAATGATTATGGATTGATTACATTGATTGGAAGATGACAACATTTTATGAAACAAGACATCATTTGACTTGTGTAGTCCTATCACATACGTATACCCGTAGTACCTCGGGTGGCGATATTTACTGTTTGTTTTCTATTTGCTGCCTACGCATGAAATAAAAAATGAAAAAATCCCAATGAAAACGTAAAATATTAACATGGAATGTGAAGTCGTATGTTATATAGGACTATTGACTTGTTAGCATGCAATCGTCCACGTGGATCACAGGGACTTGCTCCCGGCCTTTCGTTACCAATGATTATTGATAACGAAAAGGCCGAGCAAGTACACACATAATCTTGATAATTAATGTAATGATATGTATTTGCTTTGTATTGATTTGAACACTCTCACTCTGTAACATTTATTAGTTTAGAGAATAAAGTTATATACACAAAACAGTCGTATGTCAAAAAAAATCCCTATATAATCAACCAAAACCATATTTTTAAAATGTTTTATTGTGAAGTCATTTCTGGATAAATTTTAACATATTTTACACCAAAACATTTGGAATTGTCTATATTTTGTTTGTTTATTTGCTCATTATGTTTATATTGAGTGGTTTTTATTTGTACATAATTTTTCCCTGATTTTTAATTTTTAGGATTTATTTTTAGTTGAAATATATAGGAAAATCAAAGTCAATTTTTATTTGTTGTGTTTAAATTATGTACAAATAAAAATCACTCATAACTACATAATGAGTAAATAAACAATCAAAATATTCACAATTCCGAATGTTTTGGTGTAACATTTGTTAAAATCTGTCCAGAAATGACTTCATAATAAAAATATTTAAAATATGGTTTAGGTTAATTATATAGGGATTTTTTTTACATTTCCGAATACTTTTGACAGGTGACTGTGTTGTTTGTATATATCGTGTAAAAAGCAATATTGACTTTCTGTTACAAGTAATTTATTTTTGCTTTACATCAAAGTATTAAGTTTGAAGTCTAAGAAAAGTTTATAATGTCATTAATGAGGTGTAGAGGACGACCATTAGCTACGATTTTGACCAAAAAAATTATATGTTTTGGAAATTGGTAAATAGCTTTAAAATGATGAAATAAAGGTAAATATTTCACATTAAACAACTTATCGTACCACTTTTCGCCTTTTGAGAACGAAAATTACCATCGATTTTTTATTTCCTCGCTTTCTCCGCATGCAACTGACCTTACTAGTGACGGGTAAAAACGAATAATTTGTATTTTGTCGCTTATTAACTGCAAACTTGCATGGTTCTTTGTCCGTAATTAACGCCGACTAAAAGCAGATTCACAGAAAATAAGAAATAAGTGCATTGTTGTATTGATTTAATGACGATTCGGCAAACTCCGTAAACAATGTCGATAATTAATAAGATTACGATTTCTTGATCGATCTCAAAACACGAGCAGTTGCACCTTTTTTCCACGATGCGCGGACATTTCATAACATTTATAAGTTACAGAAACACGTTATATTAAGGCATCAATCATATCTGATAGTTTTTATGGGTAACACAAATTTACGATTTTGGCAGATAATGCCCCTTTAATATTTAGGGGATGTCTGTCTTTTTCCAAACCAGAAATATTTTTGACACGAAACAAGAATGTATTTTTATTAAATTAAATTTAAATGTTATTTTTATTGAAATTTAAAAAAAAAAGTTGCATCTTTCAGGTCACTATATTTTTTCTATTAAATAAGGGTAATAACAAAATTACCGAACTCGGAACAATCTTACAAAGGGAACTCGTAATTATATAAACAGACAAAATCAGTCAACAACCGGAAAACTGAAAATCGTAATGACCCTGACTTGGTACAGGCATTTCTAAAGGAATGGTGGGTTGAATCAGATTTTAAGGTGCCAAATTCGAGGGTTTTTTTTAAAAAACAAAAATATACCCCACCCTCCAAAAGTTAAATGGTCAAATATCGAATATAGTATTAAATAAAAAAAAATTCCGAGAGAGGTAAGAGACAAGAATAAAGAGTCATCAATGTATACACAAAATTCCTGAATAGTGGACATTTGTTTGATCCTCTTGTACTTGACAAAATGTGGTAACTGTTCAAAGAATAGTTTGAAGATACCAAAGGGGTAATCAGAATCCGTATATTGAAGAACAGACAACACAATGGCCAAAAGAAAAAGGACAAACAACGATCTATAAAACATACACATAAACGTGCAAATAATATATATGTATTGCTTTTTTTTGGCACATTTTCATTAGCTTCAACCCCAGGACTACACACCAAACCTCGCAATCCCAAGCAATGCAAGTTTGAACCCATTTGAGACCCCGAAGCCCATTGCACACCTCGCTAGATTTGCTTAGTGCTCTGCATTTAAATCATGGGCATAGTAGGGCATTCCCAGCACTTTGGTAAGTGGGTGAGGAAAAGGAGGGGAGCAATTTAATTAGCAACTGTATTTTCAGCATGGAAGCAAAAACAAAATGTTAAGTTGCCAGCCTCTGTGTTTGTTTGTTTTTATCTATTTACGTGTTATTTTTGCAAGCTTACACCCCTCGTATCAACTCTAAATGACCCCCCCCCCCCCCTTCCGATTCATTTCTATAGCTTGATTTTCGCATCTGTAGCCCTTTGCTAATCTACTGCATATGCATAATGCACAGAAAACATCGAATTGGACGAATAGATATTTAAAAAGTCGATATTTCAAGATTATAATGTTGATTTTTTTTTTTTTTTATTAAAAATGTTAAGATTTTTTTTTTTATAAATAATCAATGTCATAATATTTCTACTTGTAGATCCATCATGGAAACAATTTGTGATCCATGTTCAGAAAAAAACAAAAGGCTTGTTGCTGAAAAATATTGTTCGGACTGTGAAGAAAAACTATGCACAGAATGCACTGATTGGCATCTGCGGTGTGGGGAATTTAGATCTCATCATGTAATTGATTTGTCGTCACTGGAATCAAGAATACCACCATCTTCTAAGATAAACTGTGAAATACACACAGACGTCCAGATTGATTATTTCTGTAGTCAACACGATGTTGTATGCTGTAGAGCTTGTCTTTCTGATAGTCATAGATCTTGTGAGTCTGTTTTATCTTTAGACTCGGCTTCAAAGGACGTCAGAAATTCATCTTTACTTTCCGATACGTTAGAAGAACAAGATTATATGACTGAAACATTGTCGAAAATGTCAGAGAATCGAGACGAGAATCGAAAATTACTGAAACAGAAGAAGTCATTGATAATAAAACAAATCAGTGCAACTAAATCAAAAGTTCTAAAATATCTAGATGAGATTGAAGAAAGATTAATAACAGAAGTAGCGTCTGTACAGGAAAAAAATGAGGAGAAAATAAACAGAGAAAAACTAGAAATTTGTCAATTAACATCGATTTTAAAAGACAATAAACAAGAACTAGAATTCCTAAAAGACCATGGCTCTAATAATCAGCTATTTTTAACTTTACGAAAACAAATAACAAACATCCAGAAAACAGACAAGAAGATTCATGACATGTCGTCTGCTATTAATGAAATTGACATGGAGTTTGAAGAAATTAAGAATGTCAACATTGAAACAATCGGATCATTGTCACAAATTACCCGACCTTGTCCTATTAAATATAAATCAATGAAAGCACAACATCAACAAGTAAAACTCGATAGAAGTCAAACACTGACCGAATTCATCAAAGATGATGAAATTATATTGAAACGTGGCGAACAATACAAGTTAACAGACATAGCTGTCACTTCTGACAACAAATTACTACTTTGTAATCGTGAGTCATCTCATCCGAAGGTATATATATACAAGGATTACAAAACCTATGAAGATGAAATATCGTTTATCAGTCAACCTGAGTGTATTACTGTAGTACCATGTACAGATAAAGCAGTAGTTACTCTTCCATGGGAGGACTCCATACAATTTATCAACACTACTAACAATACAAAGGACAACAAGATAAACATAGGAGTAATGTGTTGGGGTGTCACTGCTGTAAAGGACAAAATTTACATCGGTGGATATAATGAAGTTATAATATTAAATACAGATGGATCTCGTGTAAGAGAGATAACAACTGATGGTGGTTTTAATTTCAACTTATTGTATAATGAAAGGAATGATCAGTTGTTGTTAAGACAGATGGGGAGATTGTGTTGTATCAATTTAGATGGCCACGTTATATATAGATACGACATATTAGGATATGAAGGACTGGCTGTGGATCAACAAGGTCATGTATACATAGGTGGAGCACACGACATACACAGGTTGTCACCAGATGGAACATTCCGTGATATAGTATTAAGTAAACATGATGGTGTTGACAGACCACGGAGTATAACATTTAACAATGACTTTACAAAACTGTTCATTATAAATAGTAGAGGTGAGTCTGTATTAGTTTATAGTTGTAGATGAAAGATTTTATATTTTTTGTAGATGAAGGATTATATATTTTTTGTAAATGAAGGATTTTTATATTTTTTGTAAATGAAGGATTTTTATATTTTTTGTAAATGAAGGATTTTTATATTTTTTGTAAATGAAGGATTTTTATATTTTGTAGATGAAGGATTATATATTTTTTGTAAATGAAGGATTTTTATATTTTTTGTAAATGAAGGATTTTTATATTTTTTGTAAATGAAGGATTTTTATATTTTGTAAATGAAGGATTTTTATATTTTTTGTAAATGAAGGATTTTTTTATTTTTTGTAAATGAAGGATTTTTATATTTTGAAGACATGAATGATATTGACAAGTCACATTTTTTATTTTCAATTAAGGAGCCCTTTCTGGCAGAACAATTAACAAAGAATTTAATACAATGATTATGGATTGAATACATTGATTGGAAGATGACAACATTTTATGAAACAAACAAATCAAAATGTAATCATACAAACCACGTGATATAACATTTAACAATGACTTACAAAACTGTTAATTATCAGTAGAAATAAGACTGTATTAGTTTATATTTTGTAGATGAAGGATTTTTATATTTTGTAAATAAAATATTTTTTGTTTATTTTGTGGACAAGATGGTATTGACAAGTCACAAAACACATGATATAATATTTAACAATGACTTACACAACTGTTAATTAAGAAATAATTCATGGCAGGCATAGAGTTTTGCACATTTACCCATGAGCTGGGCCTTTATATTAAAATCTAAGAATATAAAGGCCCAGCCCATGTGTAAATTTGCACAACTCTATGCCTGCCATGAATTATTTCGATTCTAATAGGACAAATACGGTAATTTTTAACCATTCGTGAACTGTATCCACACGACATTTGGTGGCTGTTCCATTTACCTCCTTAGGAAATTTTGAATTATTTGTATTTGAACGAGATATTTTAAAACAAAGATATGGATGTTAACATGAAAAACATTTTTATTGTGTATTTTCCAACATAGATTCGATTGAACAATTCCTGCGTAAAAAAAAAAAAGTCGGAATTCATTCATTCATCATTTCGTGCGCTAACAAGATGGCGGAGCGGTGTTGTCAAACATAATATCGAACACTTGAACAGTTGTTAATAATCGACAATTATTATTAGATATGAAATAAAAAAAAAAGCTTGTATTGTTGACATAAAAAAAAATTCCGGAATAAATACTAAAGACAACCATCTATCGACTTTGACTTTTGTAATATATCGTCATCCTGTGACGTTGTTTACAAGGGACGCTGATTGACAAAAGCTGGTTACTGATTTATTTTACGATTTTATGAGCATTTTACTTATTTGAGTAGCAAAATTCAAAATGCCATCAAATTGGAAAATATCAGTAACATCAATGTATGCGTAGGAAAACATGAAGGTTAGTGCATTTTCCGGTTATTCGTGGCCGACACATATCAATGGAATGTATGTGTGCGTACTGGGGATCAACAAATGATAAAAAAAATACTTAGTTACAGAATATTTATTTATAACTGAGGGGAAATTTTTATTTTAAGGACTTTAAAAAATACGCTATATGCCGGTGTTTTGTTTGTTTACACTTGGCCGTCACTGTAATTTCACAGCGGAAGTCACATCGGAACAGCCAGATTTGTTGCGTACTGCACTTGCGCTAAATATATAGTTGTTGAGTATTATCGTGTGTGCCGTATTAGAGACGTCATATTAGAATTAAAAGTAGAAATAATTCTATATTAATTAGTTGATGGCTTTAAATGAAGATTGTTTTTTACTTTGTGACAACAATATGTTTCCTCACGTGTATGTACTGTAGATAAAAGTAGTAAAATATAGATCTAATTAATTTTACTGGATAATTTTAATTTGATTTATGTTAATGAATGCTAATTAATGGATTATTGCTAACATTGTACATTTTGAGGTGAAGCTTGGAACTTTTGCTCATTTACATTGAAATACCTGAACCAAACCACCAAAATACTAGTAGTTGATTTGGGAATTGTTCCCAAAGTGTGGTTGTTGTTTTTTTTACATTTTATCACAACATTTGGATCATTTACAACAGTTGGACAATTTAGAACATTCCGCTCATTTATATGGACAATTAACAACCGTTGGATTATTTACAACAATTTGGTCATGTACAACATTTGAACTATTTAGATTAACAATAGTGTGATCATTTACAACATTTGGACCATTCACAACATTTGGACAATTTACAACATTTGAACCATTCACAATATTTGGACCATTCACAATATTTGGACCATTCACAACCTTTGGACCATTCACAACCTTTGGACTATTAACAATATTGTGATCATTTAAAACATTTGGATCATTCACAATATTTGGACAATTTACAACATTTGGATCATTACAATATTTGGACAATGTATAACATGTTTTTATAGAATATTGCATACATACAATTTATATATAAAGTATAACCTGTACAATGTGTCTATTTATAGCATATCAAATACACATTTATTATAAGTCCAATACATAACAGATATATCATGGCAATAGGAAACACACACATTTTTTTTTGGCCTAAAATTAAATAAAAATAAAAATCTAGATAATATATATTAAGGGTTTATGGTATTTAATGCCACTTTCAACAATATTTTAATTATATCGTGGCGATCAGTTGTATTGCTGACAGAGTTCCCAGAGAAAACAACAGATCTGTCGCAAGTCACTGACAAACTTTTTCACGTAATGTTGTATCAATTACACCTCGACATAAATTACTTGCTGTTCCATATAATGTTCATCCTTAAACAGCTGAACCTCATATTTTGCCTTATTAATAAAATGAGGGAAATTACATTTTACAAGACATTATCAATACTGAGATCACTATGATAGTTTGATATTAAATCAGTGCCTATCACCACTAAAGTGCGTTCGATTCCCGCTTATGGCGAGGTGTACTCTATACATCTTTATCAAGTTTTAGAGATTTATTGCAGGTCAGTGTTTTTATCGATATTCCGGTTTCCTTCCCCATATTGAACCACCATCTCATAGGTAACATATTGCTACAAGTGATGTTAAGCACTAATTAATCTAGTGATTTTAAATTAATAATGATCTTATGTGTATCAATTGTTAATGGTGGTTGTTAGTTAAACCTGATCATTCAGAAACAACACACACAAGTTTTACAATTTGTACACAGAGAAAAACGTAGCAATTTTCTTAATCACCTGTCGTCTGTTGTTCGTTTGTCATTTTCGTCAACACTTTATCTAACCTAATTATAAAGAATCATGGAAGTTGTTGCTCACATTAACCTCTCTTTGTCATTGAGGGCCTTTTCAAATTTTAATGTTCTAATCAAAATCGCTGACACAGAATGAACCACACTATATTTACATTCTCACTTTTCAAATGTCTGGATTGATGCGAATTGACACTGAAATAAGATCCTGATTGGCTCCCATGTCAAATATAAACTTTAGTACATTGTAAGAATATTTCTTCTTGCAAAACAGAATGAAAAGTGAGCAACAAAGTGTTTTAGCTCTCCGAAACGTGGCAGTTTTTAACATAGGAGCTTATTGGGAAATGAATAACAGCTTTTTAGCTCACCTGACCCAAAGGGTCATGTGAGCTATTGCCATCACTTGGCGTCCGTCGTCGTCGTACGTCGTAAACTTTTTCAAAAATCTTCTCCTCTGAAAGTACTAAACCAATGGAAACCAAACTTGGTCTGAATTATCACTAGGGTGTCTAGTTTCAAAATTGTGTCCGGTGATGCCGTGCACCAACCAACATGGCCGCTGTTACTAAAAATAGAACATTGGTAAAATTGCAGGTTTTTGGTAATAACTCAAGAACCGTTAATAATATCAAAAATCTGACATGGCATAAAAATGATCAGCACATCAAGATCTACCTACCCTGCAATTTTGAAGTAAATCTGATTACCCATCTTGGAGTTGTTGCCCTTTTTTCATCAAAATTTTCATACTTTTCGTCCTTTATTTCAAAAACTATAAGAGACAGGTTGTAAGTTGAAACTGCAAACATGTTCAGCATGTAAAGATCTACCTACCCTGCAATTTGGAAGTAAATCCCATTACCCATTTTGACCGATTATGCAAATTAGAAAAAAGGGGGGATGAAATTTAAAAAAAATCTTCTCCTCAGAAACCACTGGGCCAATTACAACCAAACTTTTGTGGAATGATCCCTGGATGGCCCCCTTCCAAAATTGTGTCCGGTGATCCCGACTTCCAACCAAGATGGCCGCCAAGCTAAAAATAGAAAAAAGGGGGGATGAAATTTAAAAAAATCTTTTCCTCTGAAACTACTGAGCCAATCTCTATTTTAAGACAGAAAGTGCCCAAATTTGAAATGTATCAGCATAATGATGAGCTTTTTAACATATATTATGGGATTTTTTATGAACTTTGAACTTTTGCCTATTTTGACCTATTATGCAAATTAGAAAAAAGGGGGGATGAAAATAAAAAAAAATCTTCTCTGAAACTACTGAGCCAATCTCAACCAAACTTTGCTGAAATGATCCTTGGGTGGTCCCCTTTCAAAATTGGGTCCGTCAGCACCGTCCTGTATCCAAGATGGCTGCCATGACTGAAAATAGAAATTTCTTCAAATGGCCAAAACTGCTCTATTTTAAGCCAGAAAGTGCCCAAATTTGAACTGTATCAGCATAATGATGAGCTTTTTAACATATATTACGGGATTTTTTATGAACTTTGAACTTTTGCCTATTTTGACCTATTATGCAAATTAGAAAAAAGGGGGGATGGAAATAAAAAAAAATCTTCTCTGAAACTACAGAGCCAATCTCAACCAAACTTTGCTGAAATGATCCTTGGGTGGTCCCCTTTCAAAATTGGGTCCGTCAGCACCGTCCTGTATCCAAGATGGCCGCCATGACTGAAAATACAAATTTCTTCAAATGGCCAAAACTGCTCTATTTTAAGCCAGAAAGTGCCCAAATTTGAACTGTATAAGCATAATGATGAGCTTTTTAACATATATTACAGGATTTTTTATGAACTTTGAACTTTTGCCTATTTTGACTGATTATGCAAATTAGAAAAAAGGGGGGATGAAATTAAAAAAAAATCTTCCCCTCTGAAACTACAGAGCCAATCTCAACCAAACTTTGCTGAAATGATTCTTGGGTGGTCCTCTTCCAAAATTGTGTCCGGCATTTCAGAACACAGACCAAGATGGCCGCCACAGTCGAACTTAATTTAACATAGGACCCTATAGGAAATTCCCATAAAAATCTTCTTGTCTGAAACCATTTGCTCAATAAGAACAAAATTTTGATGAAAGTCATTGGATGGTTCTCTTCCAAATATGTGTCCGGCAGTTCGGCCCTTCGATCAAGGTGGCCCCCACAGCCGAACCTAGCTTAACATAGGACCCTATAAGAAATTCACATAAAAATCTTCTCCTCAGAAACCACTGGGCCAATTGCAACCAAACTTTTGTGGTATGATCCTTGGATGGCCCCCTTCCAAATTTGTGTCCGGTGATCCCGACTTCAACCAAGATGGCCGCCAAGCTAAAAATAGAAAAAAGGGGGGCTGAAATTTAAAAAAACTTCTCCTCTGAAACTACAGAGCCAATCTCAACCAAACTTTGCTGAAATGATCCTTGGGTGGTCCCCTTTCAAAATTATGTCCGTCAGTGCCGTCCTGTATCCAAAATGGCCACCATTACTAAAAATAGAAATTTCTTCAAATGGCCAAAACTGCTCTATTTTAAGCCAGAAAGTGCCCAAATTTGAACTGTATAAGCATAATGATGAGCTTTTTAACATATATTACGGGATTTTTTATGAACTTTGAACTTTTGCCTATTTTGACCGATTATACAAATTAGAAAAAAGGGGGGATGAAATTAAAAAAAAATCTTCTCTGAAACTACTAAGCCATTCTCAACCAAACTTTGCTGAAATGATCCTTGGGTGGTCCCCTTTCAAAATTAGGTCCGTCAGCGCCGTCCTGTATCCAAGATGGCCGCCATGACTAAAAATAGAAATTTCTTCAAATGGCCAAAACTGCTCTATTTTAAGCCAGAAAGTGCCCAAATTTGAACTGTATAAGCATAATGATGAGCTTTTTAACATATATTACGGGATTTTTTATGAACTTTGAACTTTTGCCTATTTTGACCGAATATGCAAATTAGAAAAAAAGGGGGGATGAAATTTTGAAAAAATCTTCTCCTCTGAAACTACAGAGCCAATCTCAACCAAACTTTACTGAAATGATTCTTGGGTGGTCCTCTTCCAAAATTGTGTCCGGTATTTCAGAACACAGACCAAGATGGCCGCCACAGCCGAACTTAATTTAACATAGGACCCTATGGGATATTCCCATAAAAATCTTCTTTTCTGAAACCATTTGCTCAATAAGAACAAAATTTTGATGAAATAGTCATTGAATGGTTTTCTTCCAAAAATGTGTCCGGCGGTTCGGCCCTTCGATCATTTTTTTTTTTTAATTTTAATACTTTTCGTGTTATATTTCAAAAACTAAGAGATAGATGTTAAGCTTAAGTTGCAAAAATGTGCACCATGTCGAGATCTACCTACCCTGCAATTTTGAAGTAAATCTGAATACCCATCTTGGAGTGCTTGCCCTTTTTTCATCATTTTTTTTTTTAAATTAATACTTTTCATCTTATATTTCAAAAACTATAATAGATAAAGGTTAAGTTTAAATTGCAAAAATTTGCAGCATGTCAAGATCTTCCTACCCTGCAATTTTGAAGTAAATCCCATTACCCAATTTGAATACTATCATCTTATATCTCAAAAACTATTAGAGATAGAGGGAAAGTGTAAACTGCAAAAATGTTCAGCATGTCAAGATCTACAAAAAGTTTCCCACAGTTAAAAATGTGCGACAACTGTGTGAAGAGTTATTCCTCTTGAAATGCATTTTATTGTTGACTCACTGCTTTTGGTTACTCAAATAATCAAAGGGAAGCAACTCTATTACAAAATGTGAAGTAGGAAAAGCTAAATTTTGAGAATCATTGACATATATGTTTTCTTTACAGCAATTTTGATAACTTACATTAAAGGGGGAACCCCTGCCCAATTTTTTTTGTAGAAGGGGTTTGCAATGACGAAGGCTACATTTGTTAATTTTTTTTACCGAAGTTATCAAGTTTTATTGACTGATGTTATTATACCCAGGTGAGCTATACAGGCTCCTGGGAGCCTCTAGTCTTAAGAAGAGTTTCAAGATACCAAAGCCGAAAAGGGTAATAAGAATCCGTAAATCGAAGGACGGACAACACAATGGCAAAAAAGGACAAAAGGACAAACAATGATCTACAAAACATACACACAAATCTAAAGATCGTGTAAAGCAAACCCCACTAAAAACCGGGAATGAACTTGGGTGCTCGGGAAAAGGTAAGCTGTTCCTGCTCCACTAGTGGTACTCGTGTTAATCTGATTACAAATCCGATGATAGGTCATGAATGAAGAAAGGACCGGTGTCATGGTATTTTGACCCCCTGTATGGTAAATTGAACCCCCATGGTATTTTTACCCCCCTCATTTCTAATCAAGAGATAGGCAGGGGGTTAAAATACCATGAATAGGGGGCTCGATATACCATTGGTAGGGGGTTCAAAATTCCATGGGTAGTGGGTCGATATACCATGGGTATGGGGCTCCATATACCATTGATAGGGGGTCAAAATACCATGGGTAAGTGGGTCTTTATACCATGGATAGGGAGTCAATATACCATGGGTAGGAGTGTCGATATACCATGGGTAGGGGGCTCCATATATCATTGGTACGTGGTCAAAATACCATGGGTAAGTGGGTCTTTATACCATGGATAGGGGGTCAAAATACAATGGGTAGAGGTCGATATGCCATGGGTAGGGGCGTCAAAATACCATTGATAGGGGGGTCAAAATATCATGGGTATGGGGGTCGATATATCATGGGGAGGTGGTCAAAATACCATGGGTAGGCGTTCAAAATATCATTGATAGGAGGTCAAAATACCATGGGTAAATGGGTCGTTATACCATGGGTAGGAGGGTCGATATACTATGGTAGGGGGTCAAAATACCATGAGTATGAGGGTCGATATACCATGGTTAGGGGGGTCAAAATACCATGGGTAAGTGGGTCAAAATACCGTGGGAAGGGGGTCAAAATACAGTACACTCCAAGTGTATCAACGATCATACTCTCAGGTCCGACATATTCCTCCCAAAATGTCCGACAAATGTCCGACAAATTTGAGAGTCAACAGTCTCTAAGTCCGACTATTTGGTCGGACGTGAGAGTGGAAATTAAAAGATTTTTTTTTACATTTCTCGAGGTGAATATGTCAAACATTATGTGATCGATGCGTATTTGTAAGCGTACTTTCTTTCCGGTGTGTAGAATGTACCCTAGTGTATTTTTACCTTGCACCATATTCGCGCCAGGAAAGGTAGCTCCAAGGTCAATATTTGTCACGCTCGGGCACAACAGTCGTGCGATGCATAGGAGCACCTCATAATCAAATAATTGTACAATAATTTCGAGTTACACCGTTTGTGTTTCTTTAATCTGTTTAATTTTAATAGATCTTTCTAGTACATTTAAATTTTACGATTATAATCGGAATGCTAGAAATATCGTAACTTTTCCGAAATCTAAGTCTTAAAATTATATACGCTGAGTCCAGCCCTGGCTTGGATTTCTCGAAAAAAGTTTTCTTAACAAACCAAATTAAATTTGAGTAAAAACTCGACTTATGTTTGCGTTTTGACTTTGTTTGTTTGGAGAAATCACTGACGATTTAAAAAAAATAATCTGTTGTCACTTAAAACAGAGTCAGTGAGGCCGGTACGGCTGTGTACATGAATGAATAAGAGATAATTCTTTCAGAGTGTGATATCCATATAAAGGTGAAATAACGGATGCAAAAATCACCGGCTAAAGTTACACAATATTCCGTTTACAAATATTTCAAGTTCCTATACTTGTTCATCTGTGACGGCAATATGTGTATTGGACTAGGTATTACAGCCAGCTTGATATGAATTAATTAAATCAGGTTACAGGTGTCAATAATGGAAGGAACATCTTGTTAACACAAATTTCCAGGTGCCAGGGGGAGAACAATTATAATTAATTCTATTTAATGTTGTTGTTTTTTATTACTATTCATTTGCAATCATTGAAGTAAATTTAATTTGAGAGTCAACACTCTCAAAGTCCGACTATTAGCTCGTACGTGAGAGTGGATATTTAATGATTTTTTTTTACATTTCTCGAGATGAACATGTCAAACATTTTGTGATCGATGCATATTTGTAAGCGTACATGTACTTTCTTTCCGGTATGTAGATTGTCCGGTTACGTAAATACCCTAGTGTATTTCTACCTTGCACCACAGGGCCTTGTCACTATCCAGGTAAATATACTATCAATGTATAAATATATAAAAGGGCGGACATCTTTTTTTACCCCCGCTCGCTTCAAGTCGTGTTTGTTTTTTAAATTCCTTCTAATATATTCAAAACCCTGTTTGGTTCAACTCCCAAGACCTTATTCTTTTAAAAAAATATCATGACCCCCCCTCGACTACCTCTTGTGAAGGCGCAGCGGTCGTTTTTGTCAGGAATTCGCCTGAGTAGAGAACAACATGGACCCAAAGTGAAAGTAACAGCGCCACCTATAAAAAAACGGAAGTTCAGAACTCTCGGGGTTTTACCATTCGATATTTGGTTTTCTCGCTAGTTATCGTGTTTCTACGTATAAGATACCGCGAGAAATAACAGACGAAATAATAAATTAAAGAAAATGGACAGCAATCAAGAAAAAGCCTTGAAAATGGCATTTATCATTCATTGTATGTACAAGTCAAAAATGTTCAGTTTTCACTTCAAATCGTCCCGCTCGTTTAATGATGTTTGAATCTTAACGGTATTTTCCTTACCTCAAAGCTAAAACCCCGAGAGTTCCGAACTTCCGGTTTTTTTTTAGGTGGCGCTGTTACTTTCACTTTGGGTCCATGTTGTTCTCTACTCGGGCGAATTCCTGACAAAAACGACCGCTGCGCCTTCACAAGAGGTAGTCGAGGGGGGGGTCATGATATTTTTTTAAAAGAATAAGGTCTTGGGAGTTGAACCAAACAGGGTTTTGAATATATTAGAAGGAATTTAAAAAACAAACACGACTTGAAGCGAGCGGGGGTAAGAAAAGATGTTCGCCCTTGTATATGTTTATACATTGATAATATATTTACCTGGATAGTGACAAGGCCCTGTGCCTGGATAGTGACAAGGCCCTGTGCTTGCACCATATTCGCGCCAGGAAAGGTAGCTCAAAGGTCAATATATCACTGAAATATTGTTGAAAAGTGACGTTTAAACACCCATAGCCTCATATAAATTATTGCAATAAAATATCGATTAAGTAACGAAATTGATATAAATTATTTTCCAGTATATTTAGTATAAAAAGCTTGTTTACTGTGAGATGTATTGCAACCGCCATTTTTTACTACAATCACGTGCGCATGCTCGTGTTTGATGGAAAGCTATAGCTACATTTAGATATTTTGTGATAATAATTTTATATTGTAAATCGATCCACCCTGTGATTTTTTTCAACAAGATACATTTTTTATAGTATATATTTTATTATAAAATACAATATTGAACTGATTTTCGATAACACTTCAATCATTGAATATTGATTTTGTTTCGGATGTTGAATATTTTATCCCCAGAATTGCATCCCCTGTTAGTATACTTTTATTGCTTTATTTTAAAAAAAAATAACACCAAGAACATCGGTGATACGAGTCTTCTTATTCAGAAATAAACCTACAGCAAAATAAAGGTATACATTTTTTGTACTGTAAACAAAATCGTCATTTTTATCTAGATTTATCGTCCGAAAAATACGGTACTCCTCTACTATACTAATTTGGATTAGGTGATGGGAATTATGTGCCATCATCAAAATAAAGATTAAAAAATGTATCTCATGATAATGATGGCTGATTAAAATTGTTTGTCATGCATTAAGTTAGCTGTCAGTTGTAATATACAGGAAGAGCCCCTACTGTGAAGCCATCTATTTTGAGATGCCATTCAATGAAAATAACAACCTGACCATATGGCTACATAATAAGAATAAGAATTAGATAAGAAATTAAAATTTATAGAAGGCAAGGATTTATATAATTAACACATTAAGTCACATTTCATTTATTTAGCTTGGGTCAGTTATCAATTAAAAAGACAAAAATGGTTTTTAAAAAAATCTGTCTAATAAGTATTTACCTAAATAACGATATCATGACGTATAATAATTTCTCACCGTAAATGTATTTATTTTATTAAGATATTTATACACATATATAAGAAAAAAGATATAAATTTATTTTTTAAGTACAAATAAATTGGAAGACGGCTTGAAAATCGAAAACGCAGAATAGTTATCTATGTTTATAAGTCTTAGTAAAAAGAGTCTTAAGCAACGTTTTTTTCACACCTGTAATAGGTGTATTTGTATATCATGAATGCACGATGCGACAACATGCTGAGATGGGTGATGTTTTGACAGGTAAACCGAATCCCAGATTGCCGAATACCATATTGCAGAGTCCATTATGCCGAATCCCATATTGCCGACTTTTGTTAAAAATGACAAAGTTTCATAATATTATTTTTTATTTAAAAAAAAATGTTGATGATGTGTACATATTTTATTGAAAGCAGTAATTTTTCGCGCAATTTTAATTAGAAAAACCATAATCAAATGCACTAATGAATAGGAGATGCCGATCCTCATTACTCAAATAATTGAAGAACAATGGAAATAAACTACAAATAAGTAAATGTTTATTTAGAGTTTTACTAAGTCTCGCTCAAATGCAAAATTTGGGACCTATTTACAAAACAAAAAATGTGTATTCTCTCATGTTTATGCTAGTTATTATTCACAGAGCATATGTTTTGAAATTATTTCTTGGCACCCTTCATCTTGACAGAAATCATGGTTGTCTGCAGGACTAATCCACCGTATATCCTTTTGACTTTGAGCTCAAATGCTATAATCTAAACTCCCTTGTATGTCGGACCATTTCAAAAGAAATATTTATTTAATTACTTACAATATTCCTTCATAAATTAGAAGCATTATTCTACTTGCAATAACAATATTTTTCATATGTCGGCAATTTGGGAATCGGCTAATTGGACTCGGCAATTTGGGATTCGGCAAACTGGGAATCGGCAATTTGGGATGCTACCATCCGGGATTTACGGATTTATGACCCATTCGCCATGAACAAAATAAAACTTAAATTTTACTAAATAATTTTAATCCAAATTTGCCTTTAAAGAAATAAATGTATAAATTAGAATTATTTACCCGGGTTCGTTCGCCCTACATTTGGCAAACACGTAAAAGAGCAAACGCACCCGATATCGTAAACCGGCAACTGTCTGCAGCAAGTGAAAGGGCCTTGGCATCGATTGTCGTGAGTACATAGGGACATATTAATATTCACTTCTAGTGCACTTAAAACATGGGTACTGCATGTTAATACATTTTATTCATGGATATTATTGTATATATCGCCCGTGACAGCCGTTAGCATATCTATACTTTCCGTACCACTGTATATCACTCATTTACTTCAGCTTTACTAAGATACGCATGTTTCTTTATGCACGAATTTATTGGTTAGCAGAATTTGGGGACGTTTCCTGTTTACAGTTTAACTATCTGAGTGGAGACTCTCACTCCGACCTGGGAGGATTTTGTCGGACAATTTGGTCGGACATTTGTCGGACAATTTGGTCGGACATTTGTCGGACAATTTGGTCGGACATTTGTCGGACAATTTTAAGAGTGAAGTCCGACAAAACTCTGTGTCCGACCTGAGAGTTTGATCTTGATACACTTGGAGGGATCTGTACCATGGTTAGGGGGGACGAAACACCATGGGTAAGTGGGTCTTCATACCATGGTTACGGTGTCAAAATACCATGGATAGGGGGGTTGATATGCCATGGGTAAGGTTCGGTATACCATGGGTAGGGGGTCGATATACCATGGGTATGGAGGTCGATATACCATGGGTATGGAGTTCGATATACCATGTATACAGGATATCCCATCCATCTACATGATTTATGTTTGTAAACAGGACATTCCATCCATCTACATGATTTATGCTTGTAAACATGACATCCCAACCATCTACGTGATTTTTATTTGTAAGCAGAACATCCCATCCATCTACATGATTTATGTTTGAATACAGGACATCCCACCCTTCTACGTGATTTATGTTTGTAAACAGGACATCCCATCCATCTACGTGATTTATGTTTGTAAACAGGACATCCCATCCATTTATGTGATTTATGTTTGTAAATAGGACATCCCGATCCATAACAGGACATGCCATCCATCTACGTGATTTATGTTTGTAAATAGGACATCCCAATCCATAACAGTACATCCCATCCATCTACGTGAGTTATGTTTGTAAACAGGATATCCCATCCATCTACGTGATTTATGTTTGCACACAGGACATCCCACCATCTGCGTGATTTATGTTTGTAAACCGGACATCCCATCCATCTATATGATTTATGTTTGTAAACAGGATATTCCATCCATCTACATGATTTATGGTTGTAAACAGGACATCCCACCCTTCTACGTGATTTATGTTTGTAAACAGGACATCCCATCCATCTACTAGACTTATGTTTGTAAACAGGACATTCCATCCATCTACGTGATTTATGTTTGTAAACAGGACATCCCATCCATCTACGTGATTTATGTTTGTAAATAGGACATCCCGATCCATAACAGGACATCCCATCCATCTATGTGATTTATGTTTGTAAATAGGACATCCCAATCTATAACAGGACATGCCATCCATCTACGTGATTTATGTTTGTAAACAGGATATCCCATCCATCTACGTGATTTATGTATGCACACAGGACATCCCACCCATCTGCGTGATTTATGTTTGTATACAGGGCATCCCATCTATCTACATGATTTATGCTTGTAAACAGGACATTTCATCCATCTAAGTGATTTATGTTTGTGAACAGGACATCCCATTTATCTACGTGATTTATGTTTGTAAACAGGACATCCCCATCCATAACAGGACATCCCATCCATCTATGTGATTTATGTTTGTAAGCAGGATATCCCATCCATCCCACGTGATTTATGTTTGTAAACAAGACATCCCATCCATCTACGTGATTTTTTTTTGTAGACAGGACATCCCATCCATCTACATGATCTATGTTTGTAAACAGGACATCCCATCCATCTACGTGATTTATGTTTGTAAACAGGACATCCCACCCATCTACATGATCTAAGTTTGTATACAGGACATCCCATCCATCTACATGATTTATGTTTGTATACAGGACATCCCATCCATCTACATCATTTATGTTTGTAAACAGGAAATTCCATCCATCTACATGATTTATGTTTGTAATCAGAACATCCCATCCATCTACATGATCTATGTTTGCAAACAGGTTATCCCATCCATCTATGTGATTTATGTTTGTAAGCAAGAAATCCCATCCATCTACGTGATCTATGTTTGAAAACAGGACATCGCATCCATCTACGTGATTTATGTTTGTAAATAGGACACCTCAATCCATATCAGGACATGCCATCCATCTACGTGGTTTATGTTTGTATACAGGACATCCCATCCATGTACATGATTTATGTTTGTAAACAGGACATCTCATCCATCTACATGATTTATGTTTGTATACAGGACATCCCATCCATCTACATGCTTTATGTTTGTAAATAGGACACCTCAATCCATATCAGGACATGCCATCCATCTACGTGGTTTATGTTTGTATACAGGACATCCCATCCATGTACATGATTTATGTTTGTAAACAGGATATCCCATCCGTCTACATGATTTATGCTTGTAAACAGGACATCCCATCCATCTACATGATTTATGCTTGTAAACAGAACATTCCATCCATCTACGTGTTTCATGCTTGTAAACAGGACACCCCATCCATCTACGTGATTTTTGTTTCTAAATAGAACATCCCAATCCATAACAGGACATGCCATCCATCTACGTGATTTATGTTTGTAAATAGGACATCCCAATCCATAACATGACATGCCATTCATCTACGTGATTTATGTTTGTAAATAGGACATCCCAATCCATAACAGGACATGCCATCCATCTACTAGATTTATGTTTGCATACAGGACATCCCACCCATCTACGTGATTTATGTTTGTAAACACGGCATCCCATCCATCTACATGATTTATGCTTGTAAACAGGACATCCCATCCATCTACGTGATTTATGGTTGTAAACAGGACATCCCATCCATCAACGTGATTTATATTTGTAAGCAGAACATCCCATCCATCTACATGATTTATGTTTGTTTACAGGACATCCCATCCATCTACATGATTTATGCTTGTAAACAGGACATCCCATCCATCTACATGATTTATGGTTGTAAACAGGACATCCCACCCTTCTACGTGATTTATGTTTGTAAACAGGACATCCCATCCATCTACGGGACTTATGTTTGTAAACAGGACATTCCATCCATCTACGTGATTTATGTTTGTAAACAGGACATCCCATCCATCTACGTGATTTATGTTTGTAAATAGGATATCCCGATCCATAACAGGACATGCCATCCATCTACGTGATTTATGTTTGTAAATAGGACATCCCAATCCATAAGAGGACATGCCATCCATCTACTAGATTTATGTTTGCATACAGGACATCCCACCCATCTACGTGATTTATGTTTGTAAACACGGCATCCCATCCATCTACATGATTTATCCTTGTAAACAGGACATACCATCCATCTACGTGATTTATGGTTGTAAACAGGACATCCCATCCATCAACGTGATTTATGTTTGTAAGCAGAACATCCCATCCATCTACATAATTTATGTTTGTTTACAGGACATCCCATCCATCTACATTATTTATGCTTGTAAACAGGACATCCCATCCATATACATGATTTATGGTTGTAAACAGGACATCCCACCCTTCTACGTGATTTATGTTTGTAAACAGGACATCCCATCCATCTACGTGATTTATGTTTGTAAATAGGACATCCCGATCCATAACAGGACATGCCATCCATCTACGTGATTTATGTTTGTAAATAGGACATCCCAATCCATAACAGGACATGCCATCCATATACGTGATTGATGTTTGTAAACAGTACATCCCATCCATCTACGTGATTTATGTTTGTAAACAGGATATCCCATCCATCTACGTGATTTATGTTTGCACACAGGACATCCCACCCATCTGCGTGATTTATGTTTGTAAACCGGACATCCCATCCATCTACATGATTTATGTTTCTAAACAGGACATCCCATTCATCTACATGATTTATGCTTGTAAACAGGACATCCCACCCTTCTACGTGATTTATGTTTGTAAACAGGACATCCCATCCATCTACTAGACTTATGTTTGTAAACAAGACATTCCATCCATCTACGTGATTTATGTTTGTAAACAGGACATCCCATCCATCTACGTGATTTATGTTTGTAAATAGGATATCCCGATCCATAACAGGACATGCCATCCATATAGGTGATTGATGTTTGTAAACAGTACATCCCATCCATCTACGTGATTTATGTTTGTAAACAGGATATCCCATCCATCTACGTGATTTATGTTTGCACTAAGGACATTTCACCCATCTGCGTGGTTTATGTTTGTAAACCGGACATCCCATCCATCTACATGATTTATGTTTCTAAACAGGACATCCCATTCATCTACATGATTTATGCTTGTAAACAGGACATCCCACCCTTCTACGTGATTTATGTTTGTAAACAGGACATCCCATCCATCTACTAGACTTATGTTTGTAAACAAGACATTCCATCCATCTACGTGATTTATGTTTGTAGACAGGACATCCCATCCATCTACGTGATTTATGTTTGTAAATAGGATATCCCGATCCATAACAGGACATGCCATCCATCTACGTGATTTATGTTTATAAATAGGACATCCCAATCTATAACAGGACATGCCATCCATCTACGTGATTTATGTTTGCAAACAGGAAATCCCACCCATCTGCGTGATTTATGTTTGTATACAGGGCATCCCATCTATCTACATGATTTATGCTTGTAAACAGGACATTTCATCCATCTACGTGATTTATGTTTGTGAACAGGACATCCCATTTATCTACGTGATTTTGTTTGTAAACATGACATCCCCATCCATAACAGGACATCCCATCCATCTACGTGATTTATGTTTGTAAACAGGACATCCCATCCATCTATGTGATTTATTTTTGTAAGCAGGATATCCCATCCATCCCACGTGATTTATGTTTGTAAACAAGACATCCAATCCATCTACGTGATTATTTTTTGTAAACAGGACATCCCATCCATCTACGTGATTTATGTTTGTAACCAGGACATCCCATCCATCTACATGATTTATGTTTGTATACAGGACATCCCATCCATCTACATGATTTATGTTTATAATCAGAACATCCCATCCATCTACATGATCTATGTTTGCAAACAGGTCATCCCATCCATCTACGTGATTTATGTTTGTAAACAAGAAATCCCATCCATCTACGTGATCTATGTTTGAAAACAGGACATCGCATCCATCTACATGATTTATGGTTGTAAACAGGACATCGCATCCATCTACGTGATTTATGTTTGTATACAGGACATCCCATCCATCTACATGATTTAATGTAATCAGAACATCCCATCCATCTACATGATCTATGTTTGCAAATAGGTCATCCCATCCATCTACGTGATTTATGTTTGTTAACAAGAAATCCCATCCATCTACGTGATCTATGTTTGAAAACAGGACATCGCATCCATCTACGTGATTTATGTTTGTAAACAGAACATCCCATCCATCTACATGATCTATGTTTGCAAACAGGTCATCCCATCCATCAACGTGATTTATGTTTGTAAACAAGAAATCCCATCCATCTACGTGATCTATGTTTGAAAACAGGACATCGCATCCATCTACGTGATTTATGTTTGCAAATAGGACACCTCAATCCATAACAGGACATGACATCCATCTACGTGGTTTATGTTTGTATACAGGACATCCCATCCATGTACATGATTTATGTTTGCAAACAGGACATCCCATCCATCTATATGATGTATGCTTGTAAACAGGACATCCCATCTATCTACGTGATTTATATTTGTAAACAGGACATCTCATCCATCTACATGATTTATGTTTGCATACAGGACATCCCATCCATCTACATGATTTATGTTTGTAAACAGGCCATCCCATCCGTCTACATGATTTATGTTTGTAAATAGGACATCCCAATCCATAACAGGACATGCCATCCATCTACGTGATTTATGTTTGTAAATAGGACATCCAAATCCATAACAGGACATGCCATCCATCTGCTAGATTTATGTTTGCATACAGGACATTCCACCCATCTACGTGATTTATGTTTGTTAACACGGCATCCCATCCATCTACATGATTTATGCTTGTAAACAGGACATCCCATCCATCTACGTGAGTTATGTTTGTAAACAGGATATCCCATCCATCTACGTGATTTATGTTTGCACACAGGACATCCCACCATCTGCGTGATTTATGTTTGTAAACCGGACATCCCATCCATCTATATGATTTATGTTTGTAAACAGGACATCCCATCCATCTACATGATTTATGGTTGTAAACAGGACATCCCACCCTTCTACGTGATTTATGTTTGTAAACAGGACATCCCATCCATCTACTAGACTTATGTTTGTAAACAGGACATTCCATCCATCTACGTGATTTATGTTTGTAAACAGGACATCCCATCCATCTACGTGATTTATGTTTGTAAATAGGACATCCCGATCCATAACAGGACATCCCATCCATCTATGTGATTTATGTTTGTAAATAGGACATCCCAATCTATAACAGGACATGCCATCCATCTACGTGATTTATGTTTGTAAACAGGATATCCCATCCATCTACGTGATTTATGTATGCACACAGGACATCCCACCCATCTGCGTGATTTATGTTTGTATACAGGGCATCCCATCTATCTACATGATTTATGCTTGTAAACAGGACATTTCATCCATCTAAGTGATTTATGTTTGTGAACAGGACATCCCATTTATCTACGTGATTTATGTTTGTAAACAGGACATCCCCATCCATAACAGGACATCCCATCCATCTACGTGATTTATGATTGTAAACAGGACATCCCATCCATCTATGTGATTTATGTTTGTAAGCAGGATATCCCATCCATCCCACGTGATTTATGTTTGTAAACAAGACATCCCATCCATCTACGTGATTTTGTTTTGTAGACAGGACATCACATCCATCTACATGATCTATGTTTGTAAACAGGACATCCCATCCATCTACGTGATTTATGTTTGTAAGCAGGACATCCCATCCATCTACGTGATTTATGTTTGTAAACAGGACATCCCATCCATCTACGTGATTTATGTTTGTAAACAGGACATCCCACCCATCTACATGATCTATGTTTGTATACAGGATATCCCATCCATCTACATGATTTATGTTTGCATACAGGACATCCCATCCATCTACATGATCTATGTTTGTAAACAGGACATCCCATCCATCTACGTGATTTATGTTTGTAAACAGGACATCCCACCCATCTACATGATCTATGTTTGTATACAGGATATCCCATCCATCTACATGATTTATGTTTGTATACAGGACATCCCATCCATCTACATCATTTATGTTTGTAAACAGGAAATTCCATCCATCTACATGATTTATGTTTGTAATCAGAACATCCCATCCATCTACATGATCTATGTTTGCAAACAGGTCATCCCATCCATCTATGTGATTTATGTTTGTAAGCAAGAAATCCCATCCATCTACGTGATCTATGTTTGAAAACAGGACATCGCATCCATCTACGTGATTTATGTTTGTAAATAGGACACCTCAATCCATATCAGGACATGCCATCCATCTACGTGGTTTATGTTTGTATACAGGACATCTCATCCATGTACATGATTTATGTTTGTAAACAGGACATCTCATCCATCTACATGATTTATGTTTGTATACAGGACATCCCATCCATCTACATGATTTATGTTTGTAAATAGGACACCTCAATCCATATCAGGACATGCCATCCATCTACGTGGTGTATGTTTGTATACAGGACATCCCATCCATGTACATGATTTATGTTTGTAAAGAGGACATCCCATCCGTCTACATGATTTATGCTTGTAAACAGGACATCCCATCCATCTACATGATTTATGCTTGTAAACAGAACATTCCATCCATCTACGTGTTTCATGCTTGTAAACAGGACACCCCATCCATCTACGTGATTTTTGTTTCTAAATAGAACATCCCAATCCATAACAGGACATGCCATCCATCTACGTGATTTATGTTTGTAAATAGGACATCCCAATCCATAACAGGACATGCCATCCATCTACGTGATTTATGTTTGCAAACAGGTCATCCCATCCATCTACGTGATTTATGTTTGTTAACAAGAAATCCCATCCATCTACGTGATCTATGTTTGAAAACAGGACATCGCATCCATCTACGTGATTTATGTTTGTAAACAGAACATCCCATCCATCTACATGATCTATGTTTGCAAACAGGTCATCCCATCCATCTACGTGATTTATGTTTGTAAACAAGAAATCCCATCCATCTACGTGATCTATGTTTGAAAACAGGACATCGCATCCATCTACGTCATTTATGTTTGCAAATAGGACACCTCAATCCATAACAGGACATGACATCCATCTACGTGGTTTATGTTTGTATACAGGACATCCCATCCATGTACAAGATTTATGTTTGCAAACAGGACATCCCATCCATCTATATGATGTATGCTTGTAAACAGGACATCCCATCTATCTACGTGATTTATATTTGTAAACAGGACATCTCATCCATCTACATGATTTATGTTTGCATACAGGACATCCCATCCATCTACATGATTTATGTTTGTAAACAGGACATCCCATCCGTCTACATGATTTATGCTTGTAAATAGGACATCCCAATCCATAACAGGACATGCCATCCATCTACGTGATTTATGTTTGGAAATAGGACATCCAAATCCATAACAGGACATGCCATCCATCTGCTAGATTTATGTTTGCATACAGGACATTCCACCCATCTACGTGATTTATGTTTGTTAACACGGCATCCCATCCATCTACATGATTTATGCTTGTAAACAGGACATCCCATCCATCTACGTGACTTATGTTTGTAAACAGGACATTCCATCCATCTACGTGATTTATGTTTGTAAACAGGACATCCCATCCATCTATGTGATTTATGTTTGTAAATAGGACATCCCGATCCATAACAGGACATGCCATCCATCTACGTGATTTATGTTTGTAAATAGGACATCCCAATCCATAACAGTACATCCCATCCATCTACGTGAGTTATGTTTGTAAACAGGATATCCCATCCATCTACGTGATTTATGTTTGCACACAGGACATCCCACCATCTGCGTGATTTATGTTTGTAAACCGGACATCCCATCCATCTATATGATTTATGTTTGTAAACAGGACATCCCATCCATCTACATGATTTATGGTTGTAAACAGGACATCCCACCCTTCTACGTGATTTATGTTTGTAAACAGGACATCCCATCCATCTACTAGACTTATGTTTGTAAACAGGACATTCCATCCATCTACGTGATTTATGTTTGTAAACAGGACATCCCATCCATCTACGTGATTTATGTTTGTAAATAGGACATCCCGATCCATAACAGGACATCCCATCCATCTATGTGATTTATGTTTGTAAATAGGACATCCCAATCTATAACAGGACATGCCATCCATCTACGTGATTTATGTTTGTAAACAGGATATCCCATCCATCTACATGATTTATGTATGCACACAGGACATCCCACCCATCTGCGTGATTTATGTTTGAATACAGGGCATCCCATCTATCTACATGATTTATGCTTGTAAACAGGACATTTCATCCATCTAAGTGATTTATGTTTGTGAACAGGACATCCCATTTATCTACGTGATTTATGTTTGTAAACAGGACATCCCCATCCATAACAGGACATCCCATCCATCTACGTGATTTATGATTGTAAACAGGACATCCCATCCATCTATGTGATTTATGTTTGTAAGCAGGATATCCCATCCATCCCACGTGATTTATGTTTGTAAACAAGACATCCCATCCATCTACGTGATTTTTTTTTGTAGACAGGACATCCCATCCATCTACATGATCTATGTTTGTAAACAGGACATCCCATCCATCTACGTGATTTATGTTTGTAAATAGGACATCCCGATCCATAACAGGACATGCCATCCATCTACGTGATTTATGTTTGTAAATAGGACATCCCAATCCATAACAGGACATGCCATCCATATACGTGATTGATGTTTGTAAACAGTACATCCCATCCATCTACGTGATTTATGTTTGTAAACAGGATATCCCATTCATCTACGTGATTTATGTATGCACACAGGACATCCCACCCATCTGCGTGATTTATGTTTGTATACAGGGCATCCCATCTATCTACATGATTTATGCTTGTAAACAGGACATTTCATCCATCTAAGTGATTTATCTTTGTGAACAGGACATCCCATTTATCTACGTGATTTATGTTTGTAAACAGGACATCCCCATCCATAACAGGACATCCCATCCATCTACGTGATTTATGATTGTAAACAGGACATCCCATCCATCTATGTGATTTATGTTTGTAAGCAGGATATCCCATCCATCCCACGTGATTTATGTTTGTAAACAAGACATCCCATCCATCTACGTGATTTTTTTTTGTAGACAGGACATCCCATCCATCTACATGATCTATGTTTGTAAACAGGACATCCCATCCATCTACGTGATTTATGTTTGTAAACAGGACATCCCACCCATCTACATGATCTATGTTTGTATACAGGATATCCCATCCATCTACATGATTTATGTTTGTATACAGGACATCCCATCCATCTACGTGATTTATGTTTGTAAACAGGACATCCCACCCATCTACATGATCTATGTTTGTATACAGGATATCCCATCCATCTACATGATTTATGTTTGTATACAGGACATCCCATCCATCTACATCATTTATGTTTGTAAACAGGAAATTCCATCCATCTACATGATTTATGTTTGTAATCAGAACATCCCATCCATCTACATGATCTATGTTTGCAAACAGGTCATCCCATCCATCTATGTGATTTATGTTTGTAAGCAAGAAATCCCATCCATCTACGTGATCTATGTTTGAAAACAGGACATCGCATCCATCTACGTGATTTATGTTTGTAAATAGGACACCTCAATCCATATCAGGACATGCCATCCATCTACGTGGTTTATGTTTGTATACAGGACATCCCATCCATGTACATGATTTATGTTTGTAAACAGGACATCTCATCCATCTACATGATTTATGTTTGTATACAGGACATCCCATCCATCTACATGATTTATGTTTGTAAATAGGACACCTCAATCCATATCAGGACATGCCATCCATCTACGTGGTGTATGTTTGTATACAGGACATCCCATCCATGTACATGATTTATGTTTGTAAAGAGGACATCCCATCCGTCTACATGATTTATGCTTGTAAACAGGACATCCCATCCATCTACATGATTTATGCTTGTAAACAGAACATTCCATCCATCTACGTGTTTCATGCTTGTAAACAGGACACCCCATCCATCTACGTGATTTTTGTTTCTAAATAGAACATCCCAATCCATAACAGGACATGCCATCCATCTACGTGATTTATGTTTGTAAATAGGACATCCCAATCCATAACAGGACATGCCATCCATCTACGTGATTTATGTTTGCAAACAGGTCATCCCATCCATCTACGTGATTTATGTTTGTTAACAAGAAATCCCATCCATCTACGTGATCTATGTTTGAAAACAGGACATCGCATCCATCTACGTGATTTATGTTTGTAAACAGAACATCCCATCCATCTACATGATCTATGTTTGCAAACAGGTCATCCCATCCATCTACGTGATTTATGTTTGTAAACAAGAAATCCCATCCATCTACGTGATCTATGTTTGAAAACAGGACATCGCATCCATCTACGTGATTTATGTTTGCAAATAGGACACCTCAATCCATAACAGGACATGACATCCATCTACGTGGTTTATGTTTGTATACAGGACATCCCATCCATGTACATGATTTATGTTTGCAAACAGGACATCCCATCCATCTATATGATGTATGCTTGTAAACAGGACATCCCATCTATCTACGTGATTTATATTTGTAAACAGGACATCTCATCCATCTACATGATTTATGTTTGCATACAGGACATCCCATCCATCTACATGATTTATGTTTGTAAACAGGACATCCCATCCGTCTACATGATTTATGTTTGTAAATAGGACATCCCAATCCATAACAGGACATGCCATCCATCTACGTGATTTATGTTTGTAAATAGGACATCCAAATCCATAACAGGACATGCCATCCATCTGCTAGATTTATGTTTGCATACAGGACATTCCACCCATCTACGTGATTTATGTTTGTTAACACGGCATCCCATCCATCTACATGATTTATGCTTGTAAACAGGACATCCCATCCATCTACGTGACTTATGTTTGTAAACAGGACATTCCATCCATCTACGTGATTTATGTTTGTAAACAGGACATCCCATCCATCTATGTGATTTATGTTTGTAAATAGGACATCCCGATCCATAACAGGACATGCCATCCATCTACGTGATTTATGTTTGTAAATAGGACATCCCAATCCATAACAGTACATCCCATCCATCTACGTGAGTTATGTTTGTAAACAGGATATCCCATCCATCTACGTGATTTATGTTTGCACACAGGACATCCCACCATCTGCGTGATTTATGTTTGTAAACCGGACATCCCATCCATCTATATGATTTATGTTTGTAAACAGGACATCCCATCCATCTACATGATTTATGGTTGTAAACAGGACATCCCACCCTTCTACGTGATTTATGTTTGTAAACAGGACATCCCACCCATCTACTAGACTTATGTTTGTAAACAGGACATTCCATCCATCTACGTGATTTATGTTTGTAAACAGGACATCCCATCCATCTACGTGATTTATGTTTGTAAATAGGACATCCCGATCCATAACAGGACATCCCATCCATCTATGTGATTTATGTTTGTAAATAGGACATCCCAATCTATAACAGGACATGCCATCCATCTACGTGATTTATGTTTGTAAACAGGATATCCCATCCATCTACGTGATTTATGTATGCACACAGGACATCCCACCCATCTGCGTGATTTATGTTTGAATACAGGGCATCCCATCTATCTACATGATTTATGCTTGTAAACAGGACATTTCATCCATCTAAGTGATTTATGTTTGTGAACAGGACATCCCATTTATCTACGTGATTTATGTTTGCAAACAGGACATCCCCATCCATAACAGGACATCCCATCCATCTACGTGATTTATGATTGTAAACAGGACATCCCATCCATCTATGTGATTTATGTTTGTAAGCAGGATATCCCATCCATCCCACGTGATTTATGTTTGTAAACAAGACATCCCATCCATCTACGTGATTTTTTTTTGTAGACAGGACATCCCATCCATCTACATGATCTATGTTTGTAAACAGGACATCCCATCCATCTACGTGATTTATGTTTGTAAACAGGACATCCCACCCATCTACATGATCTATGTTTGTATACAGGATATCCCATCCATCTACATGATTTATGTTTGTATACAGGACATCCCACCCATCTACATGATCTATGTTTGTATACAGGATATCCCATCCATCTACATGATTTATGTTTGTATACAGGACATCCCATCCATCTACATCATTTATGTTTGTAAACAGGAAATTCCATCCATCTACATGATTTATGTTTGTAATCAGAACATCCCATCCATCTACATGATCTATGTTTGCAAACAGGTCATCCCATCCATCTATGTGATTTATGTTTGTAAGCAAGAAATCCCATCCATCTACGTGATCTATGTTTGAAAACAGGACATCGCATCCATCTACGTGATTTATGTTTGTAAATAGGACACCTCAATCCATATTAGGACATGCCATCCATCTACGTGGTTTATGTTTGTATACAGGACATCCCATCCATGTACATGATTTATGTTTGTAAACAGGACATCTCATCCATCTACATGATTTATGTTTGTATACAGGACATCCCATCCATCTACATGATTTATGTTTGTAAATAGGACACTTCAATCCATATCAGGACATGCCATCCATCTACGTGGTTTATGTTTGTATACAGGACATCCCATCCATGTACATGATTTATGTTTGTAAAGAGGACATCCCATCCGTCTACATGATTTATGCTTGTAAACAGGACATCCCATCCATCTACATGATTTATGCTTGTAAACAGAACATTCCATCCATCTACGTGTTTCATGCTTGTAAACAGGACACCCCATCCATCTACGTGATTTTTGTTTCTAAATAGAACATCCCAATCCATAGCAGGACATGCCATCCATCTACGTGATTTATGTTTGTAAATAGGACATCCCAATCCATAACAGGACATGCCATCCATCTACGTGATTTATGTTTGCAAATAGGACATCCCAATCCATAACAGGACATGCCATCCATCTACTAGATTTATGTTTGCATACAGGACATCCCACCCATCTACGTGATTTATGTTTATAAACACGGCATCCCATCCATCTACATGATTTATGCTTGTAAACAGGATATCCCATCCATCTACTTGATTTATGGTTGTAAACAGGACATCCCATCCATCAACGTGATTTATATTTGTAAGCAGAACATCCCATCCATCTACATGATTTATGTTTGTTTACAGGACAACCCATCCATCTACATGATTTATGCTTGTAAACAGGACATCCCATCCATCTACATGATTTATGGTTGTAAACAGGACATCCCACCCTTCTACGTGATTTATGTTTGTAAACAGGACATCCCATCCATCTACGGGACTTATGTTTGTAAACAGGACATTCCATCCATCTACGTGATTTATGTTTGTAAACAGGACATCCCATCCATCTACGTGATTTATGTTTGTAAATAGGATATCCCGATCCATAACAGGACATGCCATCCATCTACGTGATTTATGTTTGCAAATAGGACATCCCAATCCATAACAGGACATGCCATCCATCTACTAGATTTATGTTTGCATACAGGACATCCCACCCATCTACGTTATTTATGTTTGTAAACACGGCATCCCATCCATCTACATGATTTATCCTTGTAAACAGGACATCCCATCCATCTACATGATTTATGGTTGTAAACAGGACATCCCATCCATCAACGTGATTTATGTTTGTAAGCAGAACATCCCATCCATCTACATGATTTATGTTTGTTTACAGGACATCCCATCCATTTACATGATTTATGCTTGTAAACAGGACATCCCATCCATATACATGATTTATGGTTGTAAACAGGACATCCCACCCTTCTACGTGATTTATGTTTGTAAACAGGACATCCCATCCATCTACGTGATTTATGTTTGTAAATAGGACATCCCGATCCATAACAGGACATGCCATCCATCTACGTGATTTATGTTTGTAAATAGGACATCCCAATCCATAACAGGACATGCCATCCATATACGTGATTGATGTTTGTAAACAGTACATCCCATCCATCTACGTGATTTATGTTTGTAAACAGGATATCCCATTCATCTACGTGATTTATGTTTGCACACAGGACATTCCACCCATCTGCGTGATTTATGTTTGTAAACCGGACATCCCATCCATCTACATGATTTATGTTTCTAAACAGGACATCCCATCCATCTACATGATTTATGCTTGTAAACAGGACATCCCACCCTTCTACGTGATTTATGTTTGTAAACAGGACATCCCATCCATCTACGTGATTTATGTTTGTAAATAGGATATCCCAATCCATAACAGGACATGCCATCCATATACGTGATTTATGTTTATAAATAGGACATCCCAATCTATAACAGGACATGCCATCCATCTACGTGATTTATGTTTGCAAACAGGAAATCCCACCCATCTGCGTGATTTATGTTTGTATACAGGGCATCCCATCTATCTACATGATTTATGCTTGTAAACAGGACATTTCATCCATCTACGTGATTTATGTTTGTGAACAGGACATCCCATTTATCTACGTGATTTATGTTTGTAAACATGACATCCCCATCCATAGCAGGACATCCCATCCATCTACGTGATTTATGTTTGTAAACAGGACATCCCATCCATCTATGTGATTTATTTTTGTAAGCAGGATATCCCATCCATCCCAAGTGATTTATGTTTGTAAACAAGATATCCAATCCATCTACGTGATTATTTTTTGTAAACAGGACATCCCATCCATCTACGTGATTTATGTTTGTAACCAGGACATCCCATCCATCTACATGATTTATGTTTGTATACAGGATATCCCATCCATCTACATGATTTAAGTTTGTAATCAGAACATCCCATCCATCTACATGATCTATGTTTGCAAACAGGTCATCCCATCCATCTACGTGATTTATGTTTGTAAACAAGAAATCCCATCCATCTACGTGATCTATGTTTGAAAACAGGACATCGCATCCATCTACATGATTTATGGTTGTAAACAGGACATCGCATCCATCTACGTGATTTATGTTTGTATACAGGACATCCCATCCTTCTACATGATTTAATGTAATCAGAACATCCCATCCATCTACATGATCTATGTTTGCAAACAGGTCATCCCATCCATCTACGTGATTTATGTTTGTTAACAAGAAATCCCATCCATCTACGTGATCTATGTTTGAAAACAGGACATCGCATCCATCTACGTGATTTATGTTTGTAAACAGAACATCCCATCCATCTACATGATCTATGTTTGCAAACAGGTTATCCCATCCATCTACGTGATTTATGTTTGTAAACAAGAAATCCCATCCATCAACGTGATCTATGTTTGAAAACAGGACATCGCATCCATCTACGTGATTTATGTTTGTAAATAGGACACCTCAATCCATAACAGGACATGACATCCATCTACGTGGTTTATGTTTGTATACAGGACATCCCATCCATGTACATGATTTATGTTTGCAAACAGGACATCCCATCCATCTATATGATTTATGCTTGTAAACAGGACATCCCATCTATCTACGTGATTTATATTTGTAAACAGGACATCTCATCCATCTACATGATTTATGTTTGCATACAGGACATCCCATCCATCTACATGATTTATGTTTATAAACAGGACATCCCATCCGTCTACATGATTTATGTTTGTAAATAGGACATCCCAATCCATAACAGGACATGCCATCCATCTACGTGATTTATGTTTGTAAATAGGACATCCAAATCCATAACAGGACATGCCATCCATCTATATGATTTATGTTTGCATACAGGACATTCCACCCATCTACGTGATTTATGTTTGTAAACACGGCATCCCATCCATCTACATGATTTATGCTTGTAAACAGGACATCCCATCCATCTACGTGATTTATGTTTGTAAACAGGGCATCCCATCCATCTACGTGACTTATGTTTGTAAACAGGACATTCCATCCATCTACGTGATTTATGTTTGTAAACAGGACATCCCATCCATCTATGTGATTTATGTTTGTAAGCAGGACATTCCATCCATCTACGTGATTTTTGTTTGTAAACAGGATATCCCATTTATCTACGTGATTTATGTTTGTAAACAAGACATCCCCATTCATAGCAGGACATCCCATCCATCTACGTGATTTATGATTGTAAATAGGACATCCCATCCATCTATGTTATTTATGTTTGTAAACAGGACATCCCATCCATCTACGTGATTTATGTTTGCAAACATGATATCTCATCCATTTACATGATTTATGTTTGTAAAGAGAACATCCCATCAATCTACGTGATTTATGTTTGTAAACAGGACATCCCATTCATCTACATGATTTATGTTTGTATACAGGAAATTCCATCCATCTACATGATCTATGTTTGTAAACAGATCATCCCATCCATCTACGTGATCTATGTTTGTAAACAGGACATGCCATCCATCTACGTGATTTAAGTTTGCAAACAGGACATCCCATCCATCTACATGATTTATGTTTGTATACAGGACATCCCATCCATCTACATGATTTATGCTTGTAAACAGGACATCCCATCCATCTACGTGATTTATATTTGTAAGCAGAACATCCCATCTATCTATGGGACTTATGTTTGTAAACAGAACATTCCATTCATCTACGTTATTTATGTTTGTAAACAGGACATCCCATCCATCTACGTGATTTATGTTTGTAAACAGGACATCTCCATCCATAACAAGACATTCCATCCATCTACGTGATTTGTGTTTGTAAACGGGACATCCCATCCATCTACATGATTTATGTTTGTATGCAGGATATCCCATCCATCTACATGATTTATGTTTATAAGCAGGACATTCCATCCATCTACGTGATTTTTGTTTGTAAACAGGACATCCCATTTATCTACGTGATTTATGTTTGTAAACAGGACATCCCCATCCATAGCAGGACATCCCATCCATCTACGTGATTTATGATTGTAAATAGGACATCCCATCCATCTATGTGATTTATGTTTGTAAACAGGACATCCCATCCATCTACGTGATTTATGTTTGCAAACATGATATCTCATCCATTTACATGATTTATGTTTGTAAAGAGGACATCCCATTAATCTACGTGATTTATGTTTGTAAACAGGACATCCCATTCATCTACATGATTTATGTTTGTATACAGGAAATTCCATCCATCTACATGATCTATGTTTGTTAACAGGTCATCCCATCCATCTACGTGATCTATGTTTGTAAACAGGACATGCCATCCATCTACGCGATTTAAGTTTGTAAACAGGACATCCCATCCATCTACATGATTTATGTTTGTAAACAGGACATCCCATCCATCTACATGATTTATGCTTGTAAACAGGACATCCCATCCATCTACGTGATTTATATTTGTAAGCAGAACATTCCATCTATCTATGGGACTTATGTTTGTAAACAGAACATTCCATCCATCTACGTGATTTATGTTTGTAAACAGGACATCCCATCCATCTACGTGATTTATGTTTGTAAATAAGACATCCCAATCCATAACAGGACATGCCATCCATCTACGTGATTTATGTTTGTAAATAGGACATCCCAATCTATAACAGGACATGCCATCCATCTACGTGATTGATGTTTGTAAACAGTACATCCCAACCATCTACGTGATTTATGTTTGTAAACAGGATACCCCATCCATCTAGGTGATTTATGTTTGCATACAGGAGATCCCACCCATCTACTTGATTTATTTTCGTAAACAGGACATCAAGTCCATCTACATGATGTATGCTTGTAAATAGGACATTCCATCCTTCTACGTGATTTATGTTTGTGAACAGGACATCCCATTTATCTACGTGATTTATGTTTGTATACAGGACATCCCATCCATCTACTAGATTTATGTATGTAAACAGGAAATTCCATCCATCTACATGATCTATGTTTGTAAACAGAACATCCCATCCATCACATGATCTATGTTTGTAAACAGGTCATCCCATCCTTCTACGTGATTTATGTTTGTAAACAGGAAATCCCATCCATCTACGTGATTTATGTTTGCAAACAGGACATCCCATCCATCTACGTGATTTATGTTTGTAAACAGGACATCCCATACATAGATGCCTACTTTCAACCGCATGATTTATCTCTTAGTTGATCCGATATTCCAGAGCTTGTGGTCTCTGTTATGATGTCCTTGACAGTGGGTTCCTGCTAACACAGAAGCTACTAAACCAAGCGTCCCTACTGGTTAACGATGACTTGGTTACCATTACGGAATATCTGTGTCACATACGAAAATGGATATTTTCTATTTGTCTTAAACACTTCCCGGTCCATTTTTCATTCCTGACTTATTACTGTAACTATAGAAACACGATAATGTCACTAGTTGAGCAGGAACTGCTTACGCTTCCGGGGCATCATCCCCGTTTCTTAGTGGGATTAGTGTTTCTCTATCTTTAGTAGTCTGTGTATTGTTTCGGAGATTGCTGTTTGCCGTTTTTGCTTTGGTCATTGTGTTGTCTGTCATTCTTCAATTTACCGATTCTGATTACTTCCTTTGATATCTTCAAATTATTCTTATTGTTTGAAAACATGTTCTCCGTCATGAATGTAGGAGAAATATTGCTCACTTGCGATTAAACATTTAATCGATTACACTTATCTGGCGCCATGATGACAGACAAAATGGACAAATCTCTGATAAAATGTTAAATTAATTAACTTAACTATAACCTTCAAAATATTTAACTAGTTTTTACTTTTTTGTTATTTGTATTAATTGTAAAGGAGGACATACATTGGCTATTTAATGGTTATATAGATATTTTTGTCCCTCGTGACACAAATGTAATTCATTGTAGTTATACATATATATATATATATATATATATACACATGTCTTACGTCTATCCCTAGATTTGCCTTACGAGAAAAGGTAACACAGGATTATTGAAGCAACTTTTTTAGGGAGTGGATGTGGTCGGGTGGTCTAGGGCGCTGGACGTAAGGCTAAGGGAATGGTGCTGCGATGTATCAATGGTGTGGGTTCAAATCCCGTCGAGGGAAGAACAAAAATGTGACAGCTCTAAAATCTAATTCTAACACTGTTTGGTTTAATTTTCAGACGTATATATATATATATATATATACACCACTAGTTTGTAACTAGAGTAACACGACGGGCACCACATGTGGAGCAAAAACTGCTTCCTCTTCCGGAGAGCCTGACTTCACCACCGGTCTTGAGTGGGGTTCATGTTGATCGATCTTTAGTTTTCTGTGTAGTTTTCTGAAGATCTTTGTCTTTTTTCATTTTGTCTTCAATTGTCAGTTTCTTATTACCCCTTTGGCTTCTTCAAACTTTTCTTAACAATAAACATTTGTTAATGTCACTTAAAGAGGTTGCTGTTTCATTCTGAAAAATTCACTACAGATGATGGTAAGAGACGTGCAGAGTACTTTCCTATTTTTATTACAGAATACCAAAAAAATGTAACCCCCACATTAAAGTTTTCTAAGATATCCTTTAAGTCACATATATACAAGTAATATTTGTAAGATAAATATACAGCTAGAAATAGGACCAACATATTTTCTCACATGCACAAGTTCTATTTAAGTTACCCAATTTGTTCAGTAAACGTTTTTTCTTATCGACGGCAAAAAAACGTCGCGCTACTTCTATATTTTTCTATATTTTTCTATTAAAATTAAAACAAATAAACAACAACTAAAAAAAGCGAAGCTAAAAACAAACAAACGATATATCAAAACTTGAAAAACAATTAACGATGTGCTTCCGCTTACTCAAGCGACCCTAATTAAAAATGAATTCATGACCTTAATTTTTGTGTGTGTCATTTTTTAACAAGCATTGCAAAAAAGAATGTGTGCATTGTAGAGACTATAATTATACAACAGTTAAAAAAAAATCGCGAAATATATAAATATGAAAATTAAAAATGTGAACTGAATTATTTTAATTATAATTTTACTAGATTATACATAAGATATTACGAGAAATTTTCAAGAATACAACGTATACAATCAATCAATAAACAAACAGAATATGATAATCTCGTTTTAGAGCAAGATATACTTTCAAAGAAAAAATGATAAAGTACAGTCACATAACATAAACAATAAATAAATACTAAAAGGGAATACAAACGAAATAAGCAAGCAAACAAACATTGAAATAAACAGATAAAGGAAAACACCAACAACACAAATATATACAAGCAAGCTAAAATAAAAATCAATAAAAACAAAAAGTGAAATTCCGAAATAAAGAACAATACATCAAAACACACCCACACCACCTCCATCCTAACCAAACCCACGGTGTGCAAACACAAATAAGGAAGAAAAAAAAATGAAAAAGAAGACGTGAAGTGTTCTTTTCAATGTTAATTATGTGTAACGTCAAGTGTCACCAACATCGCGCGTAACGTCCCAATTATAGATAAATTCTATATAAATTCTCATCAACATCATTGTCAAATATTCACTATAATGTACTAAGTTATACTAGTTCTCTGTCATCCCTGATAAAACTTCCAGTAGCACAGCTTACATTTAATGCAGAGATAAAAGAAATGCTGGACCCGTCTCATTGCATACCAGGAGCTCGTCACGGTCAATGTTGATACGTAATGACCACGGTTCATACAACCCATCACTTTTGGTTAAGATTTTTCTGCAGTTTTTACCATCAGGTGAAAGAACAACAACGTTGTTTGTCTCATTACCAGCCACATAAATGTTCCTATTTTTATCTAGGGCAATTCCTATTGGTTTTCGTATGACGTTTTCGTCTTTGAAGGCCCAAATCTTTTGTCCTGTTAAGGTATAACAGTGAATCGTATTGGCAACCCGGTCCGTACACTTGATGGTATCATCACGCAATGATATGGATGCTGGGGTCCAACCGGCAATGTTGATCTGATCAATCAATGTACCTTTGGGATCTAAATATACAATGTAACTAGACGAATATTTTGGAACAACTCGAATGGCAAGGCGATTCATGTTGAAATCGGTTCCATAACATCGATGACCAATATCTACCGTGTTTATAATGGTGTTTGTCATGACGTTTACAAATACGACTTCATGTGTCTTGTAAATTGTAACAGCCACAATGTTTTCTCCTGTGTATGAAACCTGAAACGGAAGACCTGAAAGCTGGACAATATCTTTTTCGTAATTTCCTTTATTAGAAAACATCAACAACCGTTTGCCTTCTCTGTCAGCGAATACAAGTTTGCCATCCGGTAATATGTCGCAACCTCTTAGGCAGACACACCCCGTATTATCAGTTGGAAAATTGACAGTCGTCCTTTTTGTAAGTTCTGGTGTAGCACCCAGCTTGCTTTCTTGTGGAATCTGCGCTTGCAATTCAGCTGCTTTCATAAGACTGGAACTACAATGCTTATTTGCAACAGATATAACACCAAATGTGAAAACATCTTTCACAAAAGATTTAATTTCTGATGAAAAGTCAAGCTTCAGTTCAAAAAGTTCATAGTTGAATTCCCCTTTCTGCTTCTTAACTGCTTCGTCTAACATACAAGACATTTCGTTCACTCCTATGAAAGTCTGCAGATTGCTAGCATATTTCTGAATTTTGTTTACATCTTGCCGAATATTATCAAATTCGGTTATTTTTGTTTCGATGGCAACCAATACTTTCTTCAATTTCACTTGTAAAGTTTGTTCTACTGACACCATCTCTTCAACTATTTCCTTTTCAATTTCATCTATATGGTCGTTAAGTAATATGCGCATGTCTGAAAAATCGGACAAACATTTTCTTTTTTGATTATCAACTTCAGAAATATTATTTGTGATATCTGACTTTATTTTTTCAAATGTGCCAACAATGTCTTCGAGATCTCTTTGAATGTGAACAATGGCCGTCGATGACTTGGCATTTTCTGTTACCTCACGGATGGGACGTAATTCTTGGCAATGGAGATGAATATCTCTTGTACACATAACGCAACAAGGAACGCTATGAATCGAACAGTAGAATTCGTACTTACTGTCATGTTTGGTGCATCTGTCCTTTATATATAGAATAGAACTGGGCAATTTCTGGTAATCTTCCATGGAAATTACGATGTGTTGTTTGGTTGATGAACATTTAAAATGGTGCTTGTTACAGTCGGTACACAGGAAATCTTCACATTCCGGACACCAGATGACCGCCAATTTGGATTCGTTGTCATGAAGACAAATGTTGCAATATTGTATCGTTGCCATGTCAACGTTTCTGAAAACGAAACATCGAACATAAAATATATGAAATATAAATAATAAAGTAAATGTATGAGAGCAGCCATCTTGAAATATTGTATCGTTCGGTGTTGCCAATGCATTTGGTGCTGAAACTTAAACAGTTACAATGCTTAGTTGTAATACTTTTGGCATCCGGGGTGGGATCCATTAAAAATATCAGTTGATTTCTAATTGGATCAAGCGATGCTTATTTATAATACTGTCAATCAAGTCTAAAATTGAAAAAAATGACCATTTACATCATTTTCATTGCTCGGGATAAAACCTTTCCAAAAGTAACGTTTCCCACGTTTAAAACTGGATACCAACTATGGCTTCCATGAATTATTTCTTAATTCAGATAAAGAATTTTGCACAGTGACATAAATTTGCCAAATATCACAACAAAAAGACACGATTAGGCAATATCTATAGATAAATATACCAGAACGATGTTTTAAGGTCATAACCTAGGACATCTAATATTCAAGACGCGCTAAAATTGCAGACTGCAACCGAATTAAGGGAGGAAATAAAACAGTGGACGTATATAGTGAATTAGAATAAAGTGCCAGTGGAAGGTATGTTAATCTCTTAAAAAAAGAATAAAAGTAGATTAAAATATATACATATATATATATACAGATTAATACATGGGCATTTCCATATTGGCCTGGTTATCATCCCGAGACCCCATATTGATATTGGCCCGAGACGGAGTCGAGGGCCAATATGGGTCGAGGGATGATAACCAGGCCAATATGGAAATGCCCATGTATTAAACTATTTATTACATACTTCCGACATCTAGAAAAGAGACACCCATATTGGCCTGACACGAAGTCGAGGCCCATATTGGCCCTGGCCAATATGGGCCTCGATATGGAAACGATTTTGTAGTAATCCAATAACCGGTTATTTTCCCGGGGTGTGAAAATATGGACAGGTTACTTCCGTTCATATTGGTCATACAGAACTGCCTTTATTTGAACTAAGTATGTAATAAATGAATATATTTCATAGGTAAGGACTAATATACAGAGTGAAACCTGTCTAAACTGAACCTTGAATAAACTGGAATCCTGTATTTATATAAACTAAACCCTGAATAAACCGGAATCCTGTATAAACCAAACCCTGAATAAACCAGAATCCTGTATAAACTAAACCCTGAATAAACCGGAATCCTGTATAAACCGAGCATTAATTAAAGCACTTATATAGACATATTTTTTTTTACATTTAACCCGTATAAACCGAGCAAATGTATTGAAATAGATAAGTTGGTCCTAGGGCGGTTCTGTTTAAATAGGTTTCACTCTACAATATTCGGAAACATTTTAAAATATAAATTGATAAAATATGTTTAAACTAAATTGCATGTCTGTTTACAAAATTTTGGAGCTCTTTTGATTTGACGGTGTTTTTAATTATTAATTTGTTATTTTTATATAATCACCATTAAGATCTCCAGTAACAATAACATTGCCGTAATTAATGTAATACGAGTACCGAACTAAATATTGACCTAAAGTTTTGGTTTTTCAGCTCGATACCTACAATCCTATCTGATTTTGTATCTACCATGTCTTTTATTAAAAATTGTATAGAAGAATTGTACATTCTATATATTCAACCTTTATCATGTGTTCAATTAAAGAAATAATTTAATTTGTCAGTTTTCGATACGCTATGATATCCTGTATCTATACTATTCATATAAGACAATATTTACTTATTTGTCTCTTCTTCCTCCATCTCTCCCAAATTCCCTTTATTCAATCATAAATATATACATGTATACTGAGAAAGAGTTAATTGTTTTAAACATATTTTATTCACAACTAAATGAATAGGATTGGGCAACAGGCTATGCCTATACAAGCTCTCTCCTTTTACATGTACAAGGTATATATTCAGTATATATAACAATTATATCAATAATATAAGATAATTATGTTCCTTCAATACATGTAATTGTGAACACCATTAATATTTCATATATAATAAATTTACGAGTGAAGTGAAATTTGTAGACTTTCTAAATATTTTAAATAGTTAAACATACATGAAGATAAAGAAAAATAAAATAACACAAAATAAATGCATAATGGGGGGAGTGCAATTGAAAAAAGAAGCATCTTAAAAGAGTTAATTCGTATTGATATGGTGGACATGTTTCATAGTTTCAGCTTACATGTTGTATATATTGTGTGTTAAATGTAAGTTCAGTCTATCCATCATGCTATGCCAATTCATCATCATTAATATTATAAATAATAATAGCTTAAATATAAAGCCATAATTTGGCTATTCCAAATTGTATCATACCTATTAACAAGGGAAACAAAGGGGGGAAAAAACTTGCTTTGTATGATTCTGCTATTAATATACATATTATATCATACCTATTAACAAAAAAAGAAAAGAAAGGGGAAAATCTTTTTTATTTTGTTTGTATGATTCTGCTATTAATATACATGTGTTTATGCTTGGTAATTAAGATGAATTGCATGTATACATGATGGGTAGATTGCTCTATGTCTTATGTAAATTGTTTTCTAATTGTTCCATCTTGTTGTTGGAGAGGATTTGCATAGGCATAGCCTGTTATCCAATCCTATTGATTTATCAATAAAATTTTTGATATGAAAATAAGACAATGAGCTTTGTTTAAGTTTGTGTTCACATATAATCGAAATATCACAATTAGTGACACGCTGCAAATTTGGTAGACTTAAAATGGAAGACATAATCCTGCTACATCAGTAGTAGATGTAAACATACATAGCGAACTGGTTGCTGTGTATATAGAAGGTGTAGATGATAACCTTTAAGTGGTTGCCTCTTTTTACCGACAACCAAATAGAGATATTGATCACACACAAGAGGTCATGAACAAATATAAAAAAAATCCACGATATGGATAGGTGGAGATGCCGACTGACCGGAAATAAACTGGCATACAGATACAATCTCCAGCAACAGGTATCATAAAGAGATAAACGAGCACTTAATTTCCACAAAATCTGAACTTGGCCTTATTCAAATCGTCAATTTTCCAACAAGAGAAAATGTCACCCTAGAAACATTTTTTACAAATCGTCCTAATTTAGTACACCGTTGTGTTGCAATACCCGGCATCAGCAATCATGACACTATCGCATATGTGGAGTCACTGAGCCGAGCTAAATATCAAAGACCAATCAAGCGTAAAATTTTGATTTGGAATGGAGCAAATATGGAAGCGATGCGTTTATATATGACCGAATTTGCGCAGGAATTCAACTCTAGATATACAGAATCCACAGATGTAAATTCTCTGTAGTTAGCGTTTACAGACAAGTGTTCTAAACTAATGGATGAACACATACCGTCAAAGATGACTAGTCAGAGGCTTAGTCAAGCATGGATTCATAAAGAGGTAAAGCAAATGTCACGAAAGAAAAAACGATATTATCAGAACCCAAACAAGAGCGGAAAAGTAAGAGATTGAAATAAATTTCAGAAAATCAAACAGAGATGCATTCAACATGCAGAAGAACTTATAAATCCTATATTTCTAATATGTTAAATGACGATAACACCAGCAACCCTAACAGATTCTGGAGATTTATCAAAGGTAAACGTACCGAGTCTACAAGGAGTAGCACCTCTACGATAGAAAGTATTTTACATGGTGATACTACAACAAAAACAAACATACTGAACGACCAGTTTACATCAGTCTTTTTATCAGAACAAGGAGGAGATATACAAGTACATGTACCAACAGGAAAAACAACCATATTCATCTGTACCAGACATAATAGTTCACCAAGCTGGAGTTTACAAACTACTGCATAACACTCATCAATACAAAGCAATTGGTCCTGACACCATACCAGGCAAGCTACTAAAAGAACTAGCATCAGAAATATCACCGATTTTAACAACCATCTACAATGCATCCATCAAGGAAGGCAAATTACCAAGCCAATGGAAAGAGCAAGCCAATGGAAAGATGCACTGATAACACCATTATTTAAGAAAGGAGACCGAAGAAATGCTGTATCCCTGACCTCTATATGTTGTAAGGTCGTGGAACATATACTGCACAGAAGCATCATCAGTCATCTCGAGGCAAATAACATCCTGTCTGAAAATCAACATGGATTCCGCAAACATAGATCATGCCAAAGCCAACTGGCTATCACACTCCAGGAACTTGCAGATGGACTCAATAGCGGAGATCAAATGGACTGCATATTGCTAGATTTTTCGGAAGCACTTGATAAGGTGTCACACCAATGCCTATTGAACAAATGCAGCTACTATGTCATCCGAGGGAACACACTACTATGGATTGCTAGTTTCCTACAGGGCCGGACAGAGCAGGTTGCTTTGGATGGAGAGAAGTCCGAAACATCAGACGTGACATCTGGAGTACCCATAGAACTGTAATGGGGCCACTTCTATTTCTCATATATATCAACGACCTGCCTGAATTGGTGACATCTACGACTAGATTTTTTGCAGATGACTACTTACATTTTACAGAAAGATATGTAAAGAGGAGGACACCATCTTACTCCAAAAAGACCTTGATAATCTGCAACAAAGGGACGACACCTGGGTTATGTAGTTCAATCCTGACAAGTGTGAAGTACTACGTGTAGCAAACAAAATTACGCCAATTGCCAAGAATTACACCATACTTGGGAAAACATTGGAGTTAGTTAAGAATGCAAAGTATCTAGGCCTTAACATCAGCCATGATTTATCATGGAATCATCACATAGACACAGTAATTAAGAAGGCGAACAACATCAATGCTTTCTTGAGCAGAAATATCAGCTCCTGTCCTAGCAAAATTAAGGCACAATGTTATACTACACTAATTAGACCGATTATGGAGCATGCCTGTATAATATGTAACCCAGTTACAAAGAAACATTTAAGAGAATTGGAAATGATGCAAAGAAGAGCAGCACGACTCGTTACTGGGGATTATAGAGCCACCAGAAGTGTAACTCAGATGCAGGAAGAAAGCGAAAGTCATCATGCTCTGTCGCATTGTAAAACCATCTTGTTGTGATTTCACCAGAACCATATCTTATACCGAGGGGTGTAGCACTAACAATTAGAGGACATGACACCAGGTTCTTTCTACCTTACTCGAGGATAACATTATTTTTTCCATCAGCAATTCGTCTATGGAATGAATTACCAACTGCTGTCGTAACTGCCTCCACCTTGGAAGGATTCAAAAACAGTTACCATATATAAGACATGCCGGTTTTAATTGCATAGACCACCACGATGGCTTTTAACATTTGTACATTTGGGCATGTGTAAATAGTCTTTTGCGATAAATACACCAGAGGTGTTTGCAAATTAATGGAAGAAGAAGATAATATCTCTCACATTCTATGTTAAAAAATATTCTGACTCATAATAGCACCGAAAATAACATTTTTAATTTTCTTTATTTTAAAAAGAACACCATTATGGAAATGTTTTACAAGTATATTTGACACGATGAGTTTTTCTTGTCTTCATGTACTGTTGCTTCCATTCATAGTAACTTAACCATCTCCTACACCGTAACACGTAGAGCCAGAATGGGTCGGTTTCAATAATCTTACCACAATCTTCCGGTATATCTAACTTTGCATATATACGAGAAGAGTTACTTGTCATCTTTCAACACAAGTAATTGTAGAATTCCAGACCGCGTTGACTTATTGTCTATTTCTGATTAATAAAATCTAGCCGATCTTTTCTTTGGAGACACTCCAACAAATACGTCGCTAATTATCGGTTTTATTTCTTTGGTATTAGAGCCCGGGTGGCTCAATGAGTTAGGTAGTTGGATTACCTAACAACTCATACAAGCCTATCACCAATACGGCGTGGGTTCGTGCCCGGCTTTGTTAAATGCATAAAAGGGTGCACTCGACTCACAACCGCAAGTGATAAAGATTACCAGTTGCTTACCCATGGTCGGTGGTTCTCTCCAGTACTCCGGCTTCTTCCATCGCAAAAATTGGTCGCAATGATATAGCTGAAATATTGCTGAAAGTGGAGTTAAGCACAATAAATCAAATCAAATCAAAACAAATCAAATCTTTGTCTTGTAAACGAACCGGAATTTTAAAGTCCATGGTTCCGTCAGATTTAGAACTTGTCAAAGTGTGTACATATCAAAGTTACTATGTCCATCTTATGTCAGGGTTTAAGTTTTTTGTAATTGTTTATTTTAAAAATAGAAAAGTGTTTAGATACAAACGAATTTCAATACATACATGTACACAATAAATGATGAATACACAGAATAATACATGATATATATTAAAAAATATATTTTGTTTTCATACCAGCAATTTAAAATACAAGAAACAAGATATCATTACATGTATTCAAAGATAATCAGCCATTCATTGCCGCCTCAACATTAAGCCATGTTTTTTTTATTAATTAACTCTGTTTGTTTTTGTAAAAAAGTGTAATTTTTCTCTATTTTTATATAATATTTGAGGTATTTGAAGACCTCCGTGTAAATGTGTGATTTCTCCCTTACATCTATACCAATATATATATATAACTAAGCTATCACTAACTAATTAACTATAACATTTTAAGATTAATAAGATATGATGTATTGTATTTTATCTTGACAACAATGCTACTCACCAATGGTGGTTTGGGCACATAAAACTACGTGTAGTTTAATCATCTCACTGTTTAATGAAGTACATGTGCCTAGAGCATTGTCGGATTTAGGACAAATGAGACCCTGTACTAGTGAAGCCATGAGGCCCCTTACTCTTGAACCTGAAGGAGGTAGACCGGGTGACCTACACAGGCAGTCAGGCATACATGCTCAGGAAATTTAAAATTTTTTAAATTGCACCACATAAGCAAAAATCCATCGTTTTTTTTTGGCAGGAAGATCCTCCCTGGCCAACGGGGCCCTGTGCTTAAGCACACCTATGCACAATGGTAAATCCGGCACTGGCCTAGAGAGCCCACGGTGATTGATCATCTATAATGTTCATCAATTGTTCCTCTGTATCTACGATTAAATTGTATTGTGGAAATGTTGTGAGTGTGTGGTATTTCTTTTGTTCATTTATTGTTAATTTTGAAGGCAAATCGCTAGGTCCATATAATTATATTTATTAATTAACTTTCATTTATTAGCCTTTATATGATCAAATCTGTCAATACAATATAAAAACTTTCATTAGGCCATTACTACAAAAACCAGTCCAATACGGATATTGACAAAATTTATCACATAATGTTGCACACCTCGCCCTGATCGAGAATCGAATTCACAACGTAGGTTATGATAGGTACTTATTGCATAGGTAGCTGTAAATCCAACCATACGATCACGATCACGACGGTCCCTATGTCTTGTAGTAGTTCTAACCAGTTTAGTACATGTCTATACATACAATTATAACAAAACATAGCAAAATCCCTTTATCATATCATAAATCAAGAAAGTGTACAACTAGTTGTTCCATATTTTCTGTTTCTTATAACAAAACAGTATAACATGACAGGTGCTACTTGTGGTGCAGGAACTACTTACCTTTCTGGATCACTTGAGTTCACCCTTGGTTTTATATAGGGTTCGGGTTGCTCGATGTTTAGTTTTCTGTGTTGTGTATTATAGATTATTGTTTGTCTTTTTGTCCTCTCTCTGTTTGACCTTTGTATTGTTCCATCCAGCAAAATGTACAGTTCTCATCGTCACCAACAAGCGGAACCCCATAGTGACAGAGTATACCATTCGAGGACAATTACTTGCAGCAGTGATATCGGCCAAGTACCTGGGGGTTACCATCACCGACAAAGTGAACTGGAGCCAACACATCGATTCCATCACAAACAAGGCGAATAGGACTCTAGGCTTCCTATGCAGAAATCTGAAGAATTCATCAATATCGATCAAGGAGCAAGCATACAAGACCCTAGTCCGTCCACTAGTGGAGTATGCCAGCCCCATATTGGATCCTCATCATCAGAGAGACATCAGGAAGCTGGAGTGTGTACAACGAAGGGCAGCAAGATTCGTCTTAAGTAGCCAACACAATAGGTCTAGCATCACTGCCATAATCCAACGCCTTGGATGGAGGTCATTAGAGGACAGGAGAAGGGACGCTAGAGTTACCATGCTCTACAAGATCGACCACGAACTAATCGCCATCTCCAAGACAGACCGCCTCGACAGACCAACAAGAAGACTACAACAATCTCACGACAATGCCTATCAAGTACCATACTGTAGGATTGGCGTCAGGAATATGTCGTTCTTCCCAAGAACTGTCCGAGATTGGAACGCCCTGCCACCTGACAAAACCAGCCTGGACACACTTGAAGCTTTTAAAGCTTCAATCCTGTGTCCAATAAGCCGCTTCGACTGCTTTTATCTTTTAACCTGTTTTTAACTTATCCCGATGCGAGACTTCCCTTGATGCATAGCACCTATTTAAATCACTGCATGATCTTCGACACGACGAAGGAGGCAGTAAATCGGCAGAAGAAGCAGAAATCCTTCCTCGATTTACGGCTTCTGATTGACTTTTTGTACCTTCAAATTTTTCTTGCACATCCTTAAATGTTTCTGTATATATTACTATGTTAGTGTTAAAAATTAAGATGTGACATGGAATTTGACCTTTTGACCTATATCAAGGACGCATGTTTAGGTGTTTACGACATCCAGTATTTGTGTTTTGTCCAGTAAAGTACTTAGCGGAACATTCCGCGTTAGGGTTAGGTTTATGATGTTTAACGCCACTTTCAACAATTTTTCAGTTATATCGTGGCGATTAGTTTTATTGGTGGGGGCAACCGAAGTACCCGGAGAAATTTCACCGACCTATATACCTCAATTCATTGACAAACTTTATCACATGATGTTGGATCGTGCAGGTTATTACGTATCTTCAGGGTTGTTAAATTAGATCATTTCGAGCAAATTGTAGTTGCAATTGATCCATGCCTAGTTCACAGTTTTAAAAGCTAATTGAAAAATCGCAGATTCAGAGACAAAACCGATAACACATTGTGGTTTTTTTCTCTCGCAGAAATCGTAGCTGACACTACAAAACAGGACTGAAAACCCGTCCACTCTGTACCATTGAAATGCATTGGTTTATGAGAATAAAGAATCTTGAATCTTGAAAAAAAAAAAATAAAAAAAAAATCAGTGAAATAATACTGTCATAAAGTGTTTTCCGCAACACTTTTGGGTAATATGCCGGCCATCACATATTACTGTCTAAGCTGCGTTGTTGTTAATTTTTATTAGTTTCAATAGGAAATGAAATACAATGGGGTTCTATTGAAAAAGGTAAATAAACGGTTAGGAATCCGAAGGGACAATCACGAATAAATAATATAAAGACACTGGCAACATTAGGCCCACAAGACACAGAACAAGACAAACAAAATATAATACAACACAGAAAAATATAAAACAAAACAAAGAGCAACACCAAAAGCCGGGGTTAAAACCAGGGGTCCGTTGTTGAACTTGTGATTAAACTAATCATATGATTAGACCTAATTACATTTTTAATTCCTAGTCACATACTTAGCTAATGCAATGATTAAATTCTGTTGCTGAACTGTTTTTAATCAATGTTTAATTGTAGCCGATATGGTTACATTGACATTTGATTATCGTTCTTGATATTTTCAATTTTTAAAATTTGTCAATAATCTGAATATTTGTATTTCTAAAATGTCGCTTTGAATAATAGATTATAATTAAAACATATATGTATATATGTTCATTCTATTGTAAAAGTTAGAGATTGTTTTGAATTTAAATATATAATTTTGCTCTTGAACATATCGCTTCAAAGCATTTCAAGGAACGTGTTAGTTTTATATGTAGTTTGAAATATACAAATGTTTCATTGCTTGAGACCTACCACGTAGCTCACAATAGGAAGTCTTTGGCTTCCACTTTTTGTCTCAAGTTATGGTAAAATAACTTTAATATAATTTCTAAATTGTACCTTTGAATATTTGATAATTGTTTATTATTTGTTGTTGATTATTAAAATGCAATAAAAGTTGTTTCAGTTAAATTCTCGATTATTTTAGCCAAAATATACAATTGGTACAGTATTATCCACATTCGAATCACGTAACATACATTTTTCGGCGACTCAAGCCTCACTTTGCATCGTCGTTCCTGCTACATAATCATTGCATTAGCTAATTATGTGATTACATTAAATACACGAAACTTCTATCCAGCTGTTTTGTTGCAAAACTTACCAAAGGCCAGGCGTAAATCTTCACAAAGCTATGGAAATAAACACCATCTACTATACCTAAGTCTCATACTTATCCTACAATCAGCGGATTGTGAGAAAAATCCAGGACCACGAACACCCAAGTACCCATGCATAATATATAGTAAAGCTATAAAATGGAATCAACGAGCAGTTGCATGTGATAATTGCGAAGGTTGGTACCACGCAGAATGTATGAACATGAACAGTCAAATATACACTGCATTGACAAAACCAGCTCATGCGGTATACCTAACTTCAGTACATCATTATTTGAATCATTCAACATCAATGAATCATCAAACCGTTTTGACTCGCTTACGGACAACATATCCTCATTTACCTGTGCCACTTCTTCACCAAAGAGCAAGACACCACCACACAAAGTGAACAGTGCATATGACAATATCTTAAAGGTACTTACCATAAACTTTCAGAGTTTACGAGCCTAAAGGGAAGCTTTTTGGAATCTTGTCGACTCCAACAAACCTGACGTCATACTAGGTTGCGAAACTTGGCTAAGATCGACCATTACTACCCAGGAAGTTATGCCACCAGGCTATGTCACATACCGTAACGATAGATCAGATGGCTATGGAGGAGTTGTAGTTGCAGTCAAGGACACCTTAATTAGCAGTGAAGCAGACATTGAGACAAAAGGGAACTAATAGCAGTACAAATCGAAGGAGAAGGCGAATTGTCTCTTATTGTTGCAACCCTATATCGTTCACCTAATAGGAACATAGAGTACATGAATACTCTGTGCAGCGACATACATAATCTATACGAACAATTTAAGTCATCAACAATATGGATTGCAGGAGATGCCAACTTATCTGACATAGATTGGAAAACTGACAGTATTCAAGGTAACAACTATCCAAAAGAATTTTCAGAACAATTTATAGACCTCAAAACAACATGTAGCTTCAGTCAAGTAGTTGACTTTACAACGAGAGAAGATAAAACACTTGAAGTGTTCCTTACTAACAGACCGTCATTGATAAATAGAGTCACCCCTATCCCAGGCATAAGTGATCACGATACTATACCATACATAGAATCAAGCATAAAGGCTAAGTACTAGAGACCAGTCAGACGCAAGATATTTTTAGGGAAAAAAGCCAAAATGGAGGACCTAAAACCAGGAATGGAAAAATTTGTCACACACTATAGAACATCATACTATAGATACAGGAATAAACACGCTATGGTCAGAATTTGAAAGTAAATGCGCGGCTCTCGTGAATGAGCACATTCCATCGAAGTTTACCATCACAAGGTACAGCCAGCCATGGGTGAACAATGAAATTAAACAACTTGCACGACGTAAAAAGAGACCATATAAGAAAGCTAAAAAGACAGGAAAACAAAATGATTGGAGAAGTTTTAATGACATCAAAAAAGAAGCACAGAGATTATGCAAAGAAACATACAACAGCTACGTCTCAAACATGCTCGAAAATGATAACACCAACAATCCTAAGCGATTTTGGAGCTTCATTAAGAGCAAAAGAGCAGAGAGTACAGGAGTGGAGCCTCTACGGAAAGAAGGAATACTTTGCAGCAACAGTAACGCTAAAGCAAACATTTTAAATGACCAGTTTACATCGGTATTTTCGCATGAGTTGCCTGGTGAAGTTCCAACAAAAGGAGTAAGTCCTCACTCAGCCGTACCGGACATCAACATTACAGTTTCAGGTGTGCTGAAGCTTCTCCGTAACATCAACCCTAATAAAGCGACAGACCCTGATACAATCCCAGGAAGACTCCTCAAAGAACTAGCAACAGAAATCACACCGGCTCTCACTTTAATCTTCAAAGCATCCCTACACCAAGGCGAAATACCGGAACAGTGGAAAAAGGCATGTGTGACACCATTATTTAAGAAAGGAGATAGAGGGAAAGCTACCAACTACAGACCAGTATCTTTGACTTCTATTAGATGCAAGATCATGGAACATATCATGCATAGTAGCATCATCAGTCATTTGGACGCCAACAACATCCTGTCCAATTACCAACATGGATTTAGGAAAGAAAGATCATGTGAAAGCCAACTATTACTAACAATCCAGGACCTAGCAGATGGACTGAACAATGCAAAACAAATAGACTGCATACTGCTAGACTTTTCTAAGGCTTTTGATAAAGTCCCTCACCAGCACCTGATCAACAAATGCAACTAATACGGAATGCAAGGAAAGAACTTACGATGGATAGCCAGCTTCCTATCTGGACGAACACAGCAAGTCCTACTGAAGGGAGAGAAATCAACAACTTCAGCCATAGCATCTGGCGTACCACAGGTAATCGTCTTGGGTCCACTTCTCTTCCTAATCTATATTAACGACCTCCCAGAATACGTCACAGCAACAGCACGGTTATTCGCAGACGACTGCCTACTATACCGACAGACCAAGAGCTCGGAAGACACTAATATCTTACAGAAAGACCTAGATGCCTTACAGCAGTGGGAATCAACCTGGCTCATGCAATTCAATCCAGATAAGTGGGAGGTCTTGAGGGTTACGAATAAAAGGAAACCAATAACAAAGGAATATAGCTTACACGGGACAAGATTAGATACGGTCAGTTCAGCAAAGTACCTGGGCATCAACTTCAGCCATAGCCTTTCGTGGAATACCCACATCAGTAGTGTAGCAAAGAAAGCCAACAACAACCGAGCCTTTCTCAGCAGGAACATCATCTCATGCTCAAAGAAGATCAAGGAGCAATGCTACCCAACACTAGTGAGACCAACCATTGAATATGCCTGCGTGGTGTGGGATCCAATAACACAGAAGAACATCACTGAATTGGAGAGGGTACAATGAAAGGCAGCGAGATTTGTAATGGGGGACTACAAAACCACCAGTAGCGTAAGATCCATGCTTGAACATCTAGAATGGCCAACCCTGGAAGAACGAAGAAAAAGAGCAAATGTCATCATACTACACAGGATAATCCACCAGGTAGTGGCTATGCCAGCACAGTCCTATCTAATACCACGGGGAGTAGCCTCCACCACCAGAGGTCATTGTCAAAGATACCAACTTCCATACTGAAGACTCCAGTGCCACCAACCATCGTTCTTCCCATCAACCATCAGACTATGGAATGAACTACCTGCAGAGGCTGTCTCAGCATCAACAGTATAGATGCCTTCAAGACCAGCCTACCAACAGCACTCCATTAGATGTATATAGATGTTTTTAATTGTACATACTCCAGTATTTTATTTTAATTTGGATTTGGGATGCTGTTTCCGGTAGGCATGCGGCGTCAATCTGCGACAATACGCAAGAGGCGATTTGCAGAGTATTGGAAGAAGAAGAAGAAGAAGAAGAAGAAGAAGAAGAAGATTAGGAATTAAAAATGTAATTAGAGCTAATCATATGATTAGCTTAATCATAAGTTCAACAACGGACCCCTGGTGCTTATAAGATGGTCACCATGTTACTCATATAGTCAAGACATGATTGACACCACTATGTATAAACACAAATAAAATAAATAAGACAAGAGTCCTCCTATAAACAAATGGTGGATAAAGAAGACCTGAACATCGTTTTTATGAGGCAATCGTAACGGACATTACAACACGGAAGTAAGAACGTAAAGACATATAATAGGACAACAAAGGTTAATAGACGTAAGTTAAACGTCAAATGAAGAATTTGTCAGCCATATCATGACGAGAACAAGTTGTATTAAATGAGAGGATAGCATATCTGCATTTAGTAGTGTTGAAACGCAACAGTATTTCCTTGTTATATAGTGACAGTCAGTTTTATTAAGTATGGGGGGAAATGGATATCATCTTAAATCGGCACCTGGTCATTTCGGCAGCTATCTAATTAGTGAAATCGGTACTTACTCAACACCTAGTTATATCGGCACTTAACGTTTGGTTATTTCGGCACTCCGGCCATGGTCAAATGGACATCAGTATTAAAAATAATATATAGTAATATAATAAAATATTTATAAAAATGTAATAAAAAAAAGAAAATTGGATTTATTAACTACATGTATTATCATATGTAATCTATATTTTTGGTGGAAGAAACCGGAATACCCGGAGAACACCACCGACCCACCACAAGTCACTGACAAACTTTATAATATAATGTAGTATCGAGTACAACTTGCTATGAACAGGAGTCGAACATGACGCACAGATAGCGAACGCAAAATTCCATTCCAAGCTACCCTAGACGTTTTGTGTCTTAAATATCTCGCAAAATGCATATACATGTATTTCTGCTGTTGTCCTCTTGTAGCGGCACCTAGATGATCCATGACTGGTGCTGGTTCAGTAGCTTTCTTGTTAGCAGCAACCTTATGTTGAGGAAACGCAAGCCCTGGAATATTGTATCAACCTAGAGATATATACGCCATATGCAGGTACAATGTACTGATAGAATGTTGCTTCATATAAATGGAGAGTGAACTATGGGAAATTATAAATTGTCTCTTGTAAAGTTTCACTATTAAGTGTCCCTCACTGTCAATTGTGAGATGTAGGTCAAGGTATGAAGGATTCCTAGCTGTATCTGTGGTGTCCTTCATTCCGGATATATATGCAATCAATAAATTCACCAAAGGACTGGGAGCTATAAGGGCCAAAATCGGCCCCACCTCAGATGTCGATAAAATTTTCTCCAAAATGTATTCACAATATGTACTTTTCAGAAATAAATACAGTTAGTTAATATGCGTATCTAATTCCTCACAGTGGATCGACGAATTCAGGTAATGAAAAGCAGTGAACGTCATTCTTTTCACTATACAGAACGTACGTATCATTGTATTATAATGAATATCTATAAAAAAATCAAAAAACAAAGCATAATAAAACTCAATAAACAAAGCATAAATTTGACTTAATATGCAATGTGGATTGATTTCAGGAATGAAAACATGTTCCGAAGCTGTATTATGAAATTAAAGTGAACGAATAGTAATGTCGCAACGTCACCCATTTTCGACGGTCTCCTGTTTTCGACGGTTTGTTTCACGTGATAAAATCTTTCATTATTTTGATCGCTTCATTTGTCAGAGGTTATATTATGATGCTGAAATTGCATGAATGATTTCATGAAATCTGATCTGAAAATGTCATCTTTAAATGTAAGAACTACGTACCACATCTATTATTTCACGTTCAAATCGTAGTTTTTCGTAATTCATTTTTTCGTCACCTTAACAAAGCTTTAATCATTTAAAAAATATATCTCATACAGATCAATTTTGGATTCATCGTCTGCTATGACATTGATAATGTACATATTGAGGTCAATAGGGGCGGATCGAGGATTTCAAGTTAAGGGCGCACTTAAAAAAATTGCGCCGAGCGGAGCGAGGTGCGAACATTTTTGGGGTATTTCGTGTGAAAAATCACGATTTTACGTCAACAAATCATATTTTTTCCAATTTTAGGGTAGGAGCTCGCGCCGGGTGCGCCCTCCCCCTGGATCCGCCGCTGGGACATCAATTCAGAAACTTATTAACATTGATCGTCGAAAACTGGTCGAAATCTTAGTATTAATCTTAAAGAAGTAATAGATAGAATTATTTGGACAATAGAACTTTGTTATATTTGAAATTTTTTTAAACACTTTTTTAACCGTACTTTATTCTTAACGACAACCAATGCGATGATATATTCCAGTACATTTTTACGGACAACCATCACTAATCTATAGAAAAAGAAATGCCAAGGTGCGGGTTGAGAGAAGTCCAATATTTAAAGATCGCTTTTTTTTTATATAATATGGAAATATTTTGGGAAATGGTGTGAAGCATAATGTTTAATGTGTAACGATTTTAGCTAAGACCCTGTGAGAATTTTTTTTTTATAAACTGATAACAAGCCTTGGAATTAGATATCCCATAAAAAGTGGTTGTCGATAGATAATTGTTTTACAATCAAGTATTTCATATATATTTATGATGAGAACAAGTTTGCAACCATATGATTAATCGTGTAGGTAAAATGTGTGTCGCTGCCATGAGTCTATGCATGATTGTTTTTATTGTCACTAGAAAAAGAGGAGATGGTAGATATTATTTTGCTTTGTGACAAACCAACAACAACACTCCTAATAAACTGTTGCTATCAGAATTTGCTGTCAGTTGTCTTTTACGTGTAAGGAGTGTGTCCTTTACATCCCGCGCTAAGGGATGTATTAAATTCGTTCCTCATAGCTGTTTTTTGTCCCTTTCACATAAAGTCGGCGTTTTCCTAGAGGAAGCCATTTGTTATTTTATTTATGTCAAATTCGCAGTCATGTTAGGATTCTAAAAATAATAGGATATTATACATTATTATACATCTATAATTTTAATTCAATCAAAAACAATATGGTTGTGATCGTCTTCCGTAATTAGAATCGTCAAAATGAAATACAACCGAATTAATATCAAATCGTGACTTGTTTCAACCTCATTTAAAATATACCTTGACATTCTGTAATACTTGTACTCGTACATCACGTTCACGATCTTTTATTACAACACTATTTCACTCAAGTGTACATTTTGTTCCTGTTCTAGTTAAAGACTTTATCAAACAGAATCATACAGTTTACATGTAATGCAGTTAATGCGCATTAAATCCACAGCAGAATATTTCTATTTTCCACAACTTGTGGTGTGGGTCGCTATTGTGCATGCGAACTATTAATTGCAAACCCCATTGACTGGCTATTTGCTGCCTGTCTAGAATATTTTATCTTTTTCTCGATCGACAGTTCAGAAGCTAGAAAACAATATGATGAATAGTGTCTGTCAATCATGCAAACAATAACTTATGCACATGACAGAACGCATTTTCAATGCACTACATACACAAACTTTTGATCCATCATTTGTCCATTGGAGGTTGATTTAAGAGAATGGAACTGATAGAAGTTAAAAGTTTAATTTGGGCGCAAAAGGGGAAACTTTATATAATTAATGAAAACGTGATGTGAATTCAGTGGCCAACCATCCCAGTCTGGTGGCAAGAAAAAGGTATTGTTCTGATCTGCCTAACGTTGTGCCTGCAAATTCCACCCAATGAACCCCAACAAAAAAAAACTACTTTCAGCAAACCAATTCTTTTCATTGATTGATATGAAAAGAAAGTTCATAAACAGTGATAATCATAAATTCCATCAATATCAATAAAACAATTACTTTTCATCTTAACTGAACTTGAACCGTCGTGGTCGTATGGTAGTTGAATTTACAACTACCTGTGCAATCATTCCCTATCACCACTTAAGTTGTGAGTTTGAACCCCATTCATGGCGAGGTGTACTCGATAAAACATTATGTGATAAAGTTTGTCAGTGACTTGCGACAGGTCTGTGGATTTCTCTGGGTACTCCAATTTCCGCCACAAATGTAGTAACTGAAATATTTGTGAAAGCGGTGTTAAACACCTAACCTCCAATGGACAAATGATGGATCAAACGTTTGTGTATGTAGTGCATAACATAAAACACGTTTGGGTCATAATGTGAAAGCTATCTGTTGGATTGTGCCCAAACAATATCTACTCCTTTTCGATCAAACTATTTTTCTTCATTTTAGAAGTAGCATCGATAGACCATTAAACCCGTTACCTCCGTATCCCTGTAGTAATAACTATTTCAGTATCCCGGAAGAAAATATATAATCAATAATTGGGGGCTTATGAAAAAAAAATATTTTGGATGAAATGGTGTTTATTTTATTTCTATCTTACATTTGTATATAACTGTTACGTGCCGACATACCATCGATTTTTACGGCAAAGATTGCTTCTCAAATATCAAAACGTCATCTAAGCGCTTGGAATATTTGAATATTTTCCCGTCGTTTTTCAAAAAATTTAACACCTCGTGAAACCAAAAAAATAATTTAACAGTATTTGTGTTTTATTTATTTTAATAATCTGGTAAAGTATTTGTCTGGTGCACGACTGCGAAGGTGCTTAATTTCTTTGAAAACCGTCCAAATATCGCGGTCAAAATTCCACGAAATACAGAAAACAAATAACGCTCATGACGTCACAATGACGTCAAATACGTATCGATTTTGTTGGAAACAAGTTTTAACATCAAAAGTATGATCTCGTCTATAAAATAAAACACATCAAATTTTAATCAAGTATGTTCTGAGATAATGATTCATTAAATATGGGGCCATATATGGCACTTATAGTCCCCAGTTCTTTTCATGGCATTGACGCCGGATTACATGCACTGAGTTTTTCTCTTGGCTTTAATGTACACAAACTGTATTTAAAATAAATACAATTATTTACAGAAACATAAGTTATCTACTGATGAATTTCATTACTTGAAATGAATCATGAAATGTACAGATTGTGTATATAATGATCTCATATATACAATCAGAAGAGTGAAAATATTGATTTTAAGGGTCTGGTTGAGGTTCTAAATAAATTAATATTTAACAACTTCCACAATCCTCCACCAACAAAATATTTTGATATAATCATTAACCCTCTATACTCAAAACAACTGCTCAATTTGGTGTTGGTGGAAGACTGTGGAGGTATATAAAATATCTAAAATGTACATTAAATATGTCGTTTATAGTCCATTTTTAGCATTATCCGTCTAATTATGATGTCATTATGACGTCATAATGCACCCAATTTCACGGAAAGTTATATTTTTTGAAAATTTGTTTATCTAACAATTAAATTAGTAAATTGTTTTTATTCTATGTCGAGCATTATTTTTTAATATAATGTGGGACCAATTTTGCACCTTAACGCCTCTCCCTCTTTAGTGAATGACATCATTTATTATATAGTGGAACGTGAAATTAGCAGCGTCTACAATGACTGTCCAAGGAACACTCCAGCAAAGTTTCCATTCAAATAGTTCAGAGGTTTGTAAGCGGAAATTTTTTCAAAGAATCTCCATATACATGTATATTTAGATTTTAAGCTTCGTCCTGTGAGGACAGCCTTCTTGGATTTCTTGTATTTCACCGCATCGGTAAGCATATTCGCCTCGAGTGCGGTAGATTGTGGGTTCGAGTCCTGATTAGGTCAAACCAAAGACCATAAAATTAGTATTTGCTGCTTCTCCACTAAGCATGCAGCATTAAGAAAAAAGAGCAAAGATGGGTTGGCTCGGAATCAGGATAATGTGTCCGAGTGGGGTTACATGTCTATCCACTGACTGTTGTTTCAGTGAGCTAGAACTATAAAAATCCTGCTAAGCATGTTTGTCTATTGCCTCATCATCAATTCATTGAAAATTAACTTGTTCTCCCCATGATATAGCTGAAAAATTGCTGAGTTGGCGTTAAACAACAATCACTCGCTCACTCACTCCTTGGATTTCTATTCCACATAAAAAATATCAAAATCTACATCAGAGGCCATCCAATGATCAATCCATAAATAGTTCTGGCTCAGTCAAGTTTTCTGTACTAATAAGGTTTGGTTTATGGTTTATGGTGTTTAATGCCACTTTCAATAATATTTCAGTTATATTGTGGCAATCAGTTTTATTGGTGGAGGAAACCCAGAGTACCCGGAGAAAACCACTGACCTGTCGCAAGTCGCTGACAAACTTTATCACATAATGTTGTATCGAGTACACCTGGCCATGAACAGCGTTAGTGGTGATAGGCACTGATTAAACAGGTAGGTGTAAATCCAACTACCATATGATCACGACCACAACGACCCCCTCCATGAATAGTTCTGGAACATTAAAAGTTTGCATTACTAATATGAAATGAACAAATATTATGAAGGTTTATTAAGAATTAAAAAACGAGTACATATGAAAGTATAAAAGGAAAAATATGATAATAATACTACAATATACCCTGACTGACACCTGTAAAAATATCAACCTGTTCTCAAATTTCAATAATTTTTAAACAGAAACTTTTCCTTAATTTCTTTATTTAATTATAGAAAAATATGTACTGGCCATCAAGTATTTCTCACCAACCACTAATAATTGCTCACTAATGTGTTCATTTCACTTGGATATGTGGTGTTCATTTCTTTTTTGTTGAAGCAAAGAAGATACTAAGACACAATACAAATGGTTTTAAAAGACACAAAAAACTATATAAATGTTTTTATACCATTTTTATTGCCGCTAAATGAAATTAAAATATTCAATTACATTTTTTAGATGTTTCTTACTATTTCTGCCAAAATATTTACAGGTGTGAAACCTATAATTAATTTCTTTAACATTTTCTACTAAATTTGTATTTTTTCGAGCCTGCTTGGCTATTTTATCTTAAGTTTAACCTTTCCAAGACCATATATTTTCTGAAACGTACATGATTCCTCTACGTTCTGTGAAAATATCAGGGGATGTTTAAAGTCTTGCAGTGAAATGCCAGGCTATGGAAAACACCTACTCTAAAAATAGCTCTGTCATCCACAGGAAATTCAATATTTATATGTTCAATCTGAATGGATTTGCAAAGGACTAGGAGCTATAAGGACCAAAATCGGCCCCACCTCAGATGTCGATAAAATTTCTCCAAAATGTATTCACAATATGTACTTTTCAGAAATAAATACAGTTAGTTAATATGTGTATCTAATTCCTCGCAGCGGATCGACAAATTCAGGTAATGAAAAGCAGTGAACGTCATTCTTTTCATTATATAGAACGTACGTATCATTGTATTATAATGCATATCTATAAAAAAAAAAAAAAAAACAAAAAAAACAAAGCATAATAAAACTCAATAAACAAAGCATAAATTTGACTTAATATGCAATGTGGATTGACTTCAGGAATAAAACCATGTTCCGAAGCTGTATTATGAAATTAAAGTGAACGAATAGTAATGTCGCAACGTCACCCATTTTCGACGGTCTCCTGTTTTCGACGGTTTGTTTCACGTGATAAAATCTCTCATTATTTTGATCGCTTCATTTGTCAGAGGTTATATTATGATGCTGAAATTGCATGAATGATCTCATGAAATCTGATCTGAAAATGTCATCTTTAAATGTAAGAACTACGTACCACATCTATTATTTCACGTTCAAATTGTAGTTTTTCGTAATTCGTTTTTTCGTCACCTTAACAAAGCTTTAATCATTTAAAAAATATATCTCATACAGATCAATTTTGGATTCATCGTCTGCTATGACATTGATAATGTACATATTGAGGTCAATAGGGGCGGATCCAGGATTTCAAGTTAAAGGGGCACTTAAAAAAATTGCGCCGAGCGGAGGGAGGTGCGAACATTTTTGGGGTATTTCGTGTGAAAAATCACGATTTTACGTCAACAAATCATATTTTTTCCAATTTTAGGGTAGGGGCTCGCGCCGGGTGCGCCCTCCCCCTGGATCCGCCGCTGGTACATCAATTCAGAAACTTATTAACATTAATCGTCGGAAACTGGTCGAAATCTTAGTATTAATCTTAAAGAAGTAATAGATAGAATTATTTGGACAATAGAATTTTGTTATATTTGAAATTTTGTTAAACACTTTTTTAACCGTACTTTATTCTTAACGACAACCAATGCGATGATATATTCCAGTACATTTTTACGGACAACCATCACTAATCTATAGAAAAAGAAATGCCAAGGTGCGGGTTGAGAGAAGTCCAATATTTAAAGATCGCTTTTTTTTTTTATAATATGGAAATATTTTGGGAAATGGTGTGAAGCATAATGTTTAATGTGTAACGATTTTAGCTAAGACCCTGTGAGAATTTTTTTTTTATAAACTGATAACAAGCCTTGGAATTAGATATCCCATAAAAAGTGGTTGTCGATAGATAATTGTTTTACAATCAAGTATTTCATATATATTTATGATGAGAACAAGTTTGCAACCATATGATTAATCGTGTAGGTAAAATGTGTGTCGCTGCCATGAGTCTATGCATGATTGTTTTGATTGTCACTAGAAAAAGAGGAGATGGTAGATATTATTTTGCTTTGTGACAAACCAACAACAACACTCCTAATAAACTGTTACTATAAGAATTTGCTGTAAGTTGTCTTTTACATGTAAGGAGTGTGTCCTTTACATCCCGCGCTAAGGGATGTATTAAATTCGTTCCTCATAGCTGTTTTTTGTCCCTTTCACATAAAGTCGGCGTTTTCCTAGAGGAAGCCATTTGTTATTTTATTTATGTCAAATTCGCAGTCATGTTAGGATTCTAAAAATAATAGGATATTATACATTATTATACATCTATAATTTTAATTCAATCAAAAACAATATGGTTGTGATCGTCTTCCGTAATTAGAATCGTCAAAATGAAATACAACCGAATTAATATCAAATCGTGACTTGTTTCAACCTCATTTAAAATATACCTTGACATTCTGTAATACTTGTACTCGTACATCACGTTCACGATCTTTTATTACAACACTATTTCACTCAAGTGTACATTTTGTTCCTGTTCTAGTTAAAGGACTTTATCAAACAGAATCATACAGTTTACAAGTAATGCAGTTAATACGCATTAAATCCACAGCAGAATATTTCTATTTTCCACACCTTGTGGTGTGGGTCGCTATTGTGCATGCGAACTATTAATTGCAAACCTCATTGACTGGCTATTTGCTGCCTGTCTAGAATATTTTATCTTTTTCTCGATCGACAGTTCAGAAGCTAGAAAACAATATGATGAATAGTGTCTGTCAATCATGCAAACAATAACTTATGCACATGACAGAACGCATTTTCAATGCACTACATACACAAACTGTTGATCCATCATTTGTCCATTAGAGGTTGATTTAAGAGAATGGAACTGATAGAAGTTAGAAGTTTAATTTGGGCGCAAAAGGGGAAACTTTATATAATTAATGAAAACGTGATGTGAATTCAGTGGCCAACCATCCCAGTCTGGTGGCAAAAAAAAGGTATTGTTCTGATCTGCCTAACGTTGTGTCTGCAAATTCCACCCAATGAACCCCAACAAAAAAAACCTACTTTCAGCAAACCAATTCTTTTCATTGATTGATATGAAAAGAAAGTTCATAAACAGTGATAATCATAAATTCCATCAATATCAATAAAACAATTACTTTTCATCTTAACTGAACTTGAACCGTCGTGGTCGTATGGTAGTTGAATTTACAACTACCTGTACAATCATTGCCTATCACCACTTAAGTTGTGAGTTTGAACCCCATTCATGGCGAGGTGTACTCGATAAAACATTATGTGATAAAGTTTGTCAGTGACTTGCGACAGGTCTGTGGATTTCTCTGGGTACTCCAATTTCCGCCACAAATGTAGTAACTGAAATATTTTTGAAAGCGGTGTTAAACACCTAACCTCCAATGGACAAATGATGGATCAAACGTTTGTGTATGTAGTGCATAACATAAATCACGTTTGGGTCATAATGTGAAAGCTATCTGTTGGATTGTGCCCAAAAAATATCTACTCCTTTTCGATCAAACTATTTTTCTTCATTTTAGAAGTAGCATCGATAGACCATTAAACCCGTTACCTCCGTATCCCTGTAGTAATAACTATTCCAGTATCCCGGAAGAAAATATATAATCAATAATTGGGGGCTTATGAAAAAAAAATATTTTGGATGAAATGGTGTTTATTTTATTTCTATCTTACATTTGTATATAACTGTTACGTGCCGACATACCATCGATTTTTACGGCAAAGATTGCTTCTCAAATATCAAAACGTCATCTAAGCGCTTGGAATATTTGAATATTTTCCCGTCGTTTTTCAAGAAATTTAACACCTCGTGAAACCAAAAAAATAATTTAACAGTATTTGTGTTTTATTTATTTTAATAATCTGGTAAAGTATTTGTCTGGTGCACGACTGCGAAGGTGCTTAATTTCTTTGAAAACCGTCCAAATATCGCGGTCAAAATTCCACGAAATACAGAAAACAAATAACGCTCATGACGTCACAATGACGTCAAATACGTATCGATTTTGTTGGAAACAAGTTTTAACATCAAAAGTATGATCTCGTCTATAAAATAAAACACATCAAATTTTAATCAAGTATGTTCTGAGATAATGATTCATTAAATATGGGGCCATATATGGCACTTATAGTCCCCATTTCTTTTCATGGCATTGACGCCGGATTACATGCACTGAGTTTTTCTCTTGGCTTTAATGTACACAAACTGTATTTAAAATAAATACAATTATTTACAGAAACATAAGTTATCTACTGATGAATTTCATTACTTGAAATGAATCATGAAATGTACAGATTGTGTATATAATGATCTCATATATACAATCAGAAGAGTGAATATATTGATTTTAAGGGTCTGGTTGAGGTTCTAAATAAATTAATATTTAACAACTTCCACAATCCTCCACCAACAAAATATTTTGATATAATCATTAACCCTCTATACTCAAAACAACTGCTCAATTTGGTGTTGGTGGAAGACTGTGGAGGTATATAAAATATCTAAAATGTACATTAAATATGTCGTTTATAGTCCATTTTTAGCATTATCCGTCTAATTATGATGTCATTATGACGTCATAATGCACCCAATTTCACGGAAAGTTATATTTTTTGAAAATTTGTTTATCTAACAATTAAATTAGTAAATTGTTTTTATTCTATGTCGAGCATTATTTTTTAATATAATGTGGGACCAATTTTGCACCTTAACGCCTCTCCCTCTTTAGTGAATGACATCATTTATTATATAGTGGAACGTGAAATTAGCAGCGTCTACAATGACTGTCCAAGGAACACTCCAGCAAAGTTTCCATTCAAATAGTTCAGAGGTTTGTAAGCGGAAATTTTTTCAAAGAATCTCCATATACATGTATATTTAGATTTTAAGCTTCGTCCTGTGAGGACAGCCTTCTTGGATTTCTTGTATTTCACCGCATCGGTAAGCATATTCGCCTCGAGTGCGGTAGATTGTGGGTTCGAGTCCTGATTAGGTCAAACCAAAGACCATAAAATTAGTATTTGCTGCTTCTCCACTAAGCATGCAGCATTAAGAAAAAAGAGCAAAGATGGGTTGGCTCGGAATCAGGATAATGTGTCCGAGTGGGGTTACATGTCTATCCACTGACTGTTGTTTCAGTGAGCTAGAACTATAAAAATCCTGCTAAGCATGTTTGTCTATTGCCTCATCATCAATTCATTGAAAATTAACTTGTTCTCCCCATGATATAGCTGAAAAATTGCTGAGTTGGCGTTAAACAACAATCACTCGCTCACTCACTCCTTGGATTTCTATTCCACATAAAAAATATCAAAATCTACATTAGAGGCCATCCAATGATCAATCCATAAATAGTTCTGGCTCAGTCAAGTTTTCTGTACTAATAAGGTTTGGTTTATGGTTTATGGTGTTTAATGCCACTTTCAATAATATTTCAGTTATATTGTGGCAATCAGTTTTATTGGTGGAGGAAACCCAGAGTACCCGGAGAAAACCACTGACCTGTCGCAAGTCGCTGACAAACTTTATCACATAATGTTGTATCGAGTACACCTGACCATGAACAGCGTTAGTGGTGATAGGCACTGATTACACAGGTAGGTGTAAATCCAACTACCATATGATCACGACCACAACGATCCCCTCCATGAATAGTTCTGGAACATTAAAAGTTTGCATTACTAATAAGAAATGAACACAATTTATGAAGGTTTATTAAAAATTAAAAAACGAGTACATATGAAAGTATAAAAGGAAAAATATGATAATAATACTACAATATACCCTGACTGACACCTGTAAAAATATCAACCTGTTATCAAATTTCAATAATTTTTAAACAGAAACTTTTCCTTAATTTCTTTATTTAATTATAGAAACATATGTACTGGCCATCAAGTATTTCTCACCAACCACTAATAATTGCTCACTAATGTGTTCATTTCACTTGGATATGTGGTGTTCATTTCTTTTTTGTTGAAGCAAAGAAGATACTAAGACACAATACAAATGGTTTTAAAAGACACAAAAAACTATATAAATGTTTTTATACCATTTTTATTGCCGCTAAATGAAATTAAAATTTTCAATTACATTTTTTAGATGTTTCTTACTATTTCTGCCAAAATATTTACAGGTGTGAAACCTATAATTAATTTCTTTAACATTTTCTACTAAATTTGTGTTTTTTCGAGCCTGCTTGGCTATTTTATCTTAAGTTTAACCTTTTCAAGACCATATATTTTCTGAAACGTACATGATTCCTCTACGTTCTGTGAAAATATCAGGGGATGTTTGAAGTCTTGCAGTGAAATGCCAGGCTATGGAAAACACCTACTCTAAAAATAGCTCTGTCATCCGAAGGAAATTCAATATTTATATGTTCAATCTGAATGGATTTGCAAAGGACTAGGAGCTATAAGGACCAAAATCAGCCCCACCTCAGATGTCGATAAAATTTTCTCCAAAATGTATTCACAATATGTACTTTTCAGAAATAAATACAGTTAGTTAATATGTGTATCTAATTCCTCGCAGCGGATCGACAAATTCAGGTAATGAAAAGCAGTGAACGTCATTTTTTTCATTATATAGAACGTACGTATCATTGTATTATAATGCATATCTATAAAAAAAAAAAAAAAAAAAAAAAAAACAAAGCATAATAAAACTCAATAAACAAAGCATAAATTTGACTTAATATGCAATGTGGATTGACTTCAGGAATAAAACCATGTTCCGAAGCTGTATTATGAAATTAAAGTGAACGAATAGTAATGTCGCAACGTCACCCATTTTCGACGGTCTCCTGTTTTCGACGGTTTGTTTCACGTGATAAAATCTCTCATTATTTTGATCGCTTCATTTGTCAGAGGTTATATTATGATGCTGAAATTGCATGAATGATCTCATGAAATCTGATCTGAAAATGTCATCTTTAAATGTAAGAACTACGTACCACATCTATTATTTCACGTTCAAATTGTAGTTTTTCGTAATTCATTTTTTCGTCACCTTAACAAAGCTTTAATCATTTAAAAAATATATCTCATACAGATCAATTTTGGATTCATCGTCTGCTATGACATTGATAATGTACATATTGAGGTCAATAGGGGCGGATCCAGGATTTCAAGTTAGGGGCGCACTTAAAAAAATTGCGCCGAGCGGAGGGAGGTGCGAACATTTTTGGGGTATTTCGTGTGAAAAATCACGATTTTACGTCAACAAATCATGTTTTTTCAAATTTTAGGGTAGGGGCTCGCGCCGGGTGCGCCTTCCCCCTGGATCCGCCGCTGGGACATCAATTCAGAAACTTATTAACATTGATCGTCGAAAACTGGTCGAAATTTTAGTATTAATCTTAAAGAAGTAATAGATAGAATTATTTGGACATTAGAACTTTGTCATATTTGAAATTTTTTTAAACACTTTTTTAACCGTACTTTATTCTTAACGACAACCAATGCGATGATATATTCCAGTACATTTTTACGGACAACCATCACAAATCTATAGAAAGAAAATGCCAAGGTGCGGGTTGAGAGAAGTCCAATATTTAAAGACCGTTTTTTTTTATATAATATGGAAATATTTTGGGAAATGGTGTGAAGCATAATGTTTAATGTGTAACGATTTTAGCTAGGACACTGAGAATTTTTGTTCTATAAACTGATAACAAGCCTTGGAATCAGATATCCCATAAAAAGTGGTTGTCGATAGATAATTGTTTTACAATCAAGTATTTCATATATATTTATGATGAGAACAAGTTTACAACCATATGATTAATCGTGTAGGTAAAATGTGTGTCGCTGCCATGAGTCTATGCATGATTGTTTTGATTGTCACTAGAAAAAGAAGAGATGGTAGATATTATTTTGCTTTGTGACAAACCAACAACAACACTCCTAATAAACTGTGCTATCAGAATTTGCTGTAAGTTGTCTTTTACGTGTAAGGAGTGTGTCCTTTACATCCCGTGCTAAGGGATGTATTAAATTTGTTCCTCATAGCTGTCTGGTGTCCCTTTCACATAAAGTCGGCGTTTTCCTAGAGGAAGCCATTTGTTATTTTATTTATGTCAAATTCGCAATCATGTTAGGATTCTAATAATAATAGGATATTATACATTATTATACATCTATAATTTTAATCCAATCAAAAACAATATGGTTGTGATCGTCTTCCGTAATTAGAATCGTCAAAATGAAATACAACCGAATTAATATCAAATCGTGACTTGTTTCAACGTCATTTAAAATATACCTTGACATTCTGTAATACTTGTACACGCTCGTACATCACGTTCACGATCTTTTATTACAACACTATTTCACTCTAGCGTACATTTTGTTCCTGTTCTAGTTAAAGGACTTTATCAAACAGAATCATACAGTTTACATGTAATGCAGTTAATACGCATTTAATCCACAGCAGAATATTTCTATTTCCACACCTTGTGGTGTGGGATCGCTATTGTGCATGCGAAATATTAATTGCAAACCCCATTGACTGGCTATTTGCTGCCTGTCTAGAATATTTAATTTTTTTCTCGATCGACAGTTCAGAAGCTAGAAAACAATATGATGAATAGTGTCTGTCAGTCATGCAAACAATAACTTATGCACATGACAGAACGCATTTTCAATGCACTACATACACAAACTTTTGATCCATCATTTGTCCATTGGAGGTTGATTTAAGAGAATGGAACTGATAGAAGTTAAAAGTTTAATTTGGGCGCAAAAGGGGAAACTTTATATAATTAATGAAAATGTGATGTGAATTAAGTGGCCAACCATCCCAGTCTGGTGGCAAAAAAAAAAGGTATTGTTCTGATATGCCTAACGTTGTGTCTGCAAATTCCATCCAATGAACCCCAACAAAAAAACCTACTTTCAGCAAACCAATTCTTTTCATTGATTGATATGAAAAGAAAGTTTATAAACAGTGATAATCATAAATTCCATCAATATCAATAAAACAATTACTTTTCATCTTAACTGAACTTGAACCGTCGTGGTCGTATGGTAGTTGAATTTACAACTACCTGTGCAATCATTGCCTATCACCACTTAAGTTGTGAGTTTGAACCCCATTCATGGCGAGGTGTACTCGATAAAACATTATGTGATAAAGTTTGTCAGTGACTTGCGACAGGTCTGTGGATTTCTCTGGGTACTCCAATTTCCGCCACAAATGTAGTAACTGAAATATTTTTGAAAGCGGTGTTAAACACCTAACCTCCAATGGACAAATGATGGATCAAACGTTTGTGTATGTAGTGCATAACATAAAACACGTTTGGGTCATAATGTGAAAGCTATCTGTTGGATTGTGCCCAAAAAATATCTACTCCTTTTCGATCAAACTATTTTTCTTCATTTTAGAAGTAGCATCGATAGACCATTAAACCCGTTACCTCCGTATCCCTGTAGTAATAACTATTCCAGTATCCCGGAAGAAAATATATAATCAATAATTGGGGGCTTATGAAAAAAAAATATTTTGGATGAAATGGTGTTTATTTTATTTCTATCTTACATTTGTATATAACTGTTACGTGCCGACATACCATCGATTTTTACGGCAAAGATTGCTTCTCAAATCTCAAAACGTCATCTAAGCGCTTGGAATATTTGAATATTTTCCCGTCGTTTTTCAAGAAATTTAACACCTCGTGAAACCAAAAAAATAATTTAACAGTATTTGTGTTTTATTTATTTTAATAATCTGGTAAAGTATTTGTCTGGTGCACGACTGCGAAGGTGCTTAATTTCTTTGAAAACCGTCCAAATATCGCGGTCAAAATTCCACGAAATACAGAAAACAAATAACGCTCATGACGTCACAATGACGTCAAATACGTATCGATTTTGTTGGAAACAAGTTTTAACATCAAAAGTATGATCTCGTCTATAATATAAAACACATCAAATTTTAATCAAGTATGTTCTGAGATAATGATTCATTAAATATGGGGCCATATATGGCACTTATAGTCCCCAGTTCTTTTTATGGCTTTGACGCCGGATTACATGCACTGAGTTTTTCTCTTGGCTTTAATGTACACAAACTGTATTTAAAATAAATACAATTATTTACAGAAACATAAGTTATCTACTGATGAATTTCATTACTTGAAATGAATCATGAAATGTACAGATTGTGTATATAATGATCTCATATATACAATCAGAAGAGTGAAAATATTAATTTTAAGGGTCTGGTTGAGGTTCTAAATAAATTAATATTTAACAACCTCCACAATCCTCCACCAACAAAATATTTTGATATGATCATTAACCCTCTATACTCAAAACAACTGCTCAATTTGGTGTTGGTGGAAGACTGCGGAGGTATATAAAATAGCTAAAATGTACATTAAATATGTCGTTTATAGTCCATTTTAAGCATTATCCGTCTAATTATGATGTCATTATGACGTCATAATGCACCCAATTTCACGGAAAGTTATATTTTTTGAAAATTTGTTTATCTAACAATTAAATTAGTAAATTGTTTTTATTCTATGTCGAGCATTATTTTTTAATATAATGTGGGGACAATTTTGCACCTTAACGCCTCTCCCTCTTTAGTGAATGACATCATTTATTATATAGTGGAACGTGAAATTAGCAGCGTCTACAATGACTGTCCAAGGAACACTCCAGCAAAGTTTCCATTCAAATAGTTCAGAGGTTTGTAAGCGGAAATTTGTTCAAAGATTCTCCATATACATGTATGTTCAGATTTTAAACTTCGTCCTGTGAGAACAGCCTTCTTGGATTTCTTGTATTTCACCGCATCGGTAAGCGTATTCGCCTCGAGTGCGGTAGATTGTGGGTTCGAGTCCTGATTAGGTCAAACCAAAGACCATAAAATTAGTATTTGCTGATTCTCCACTAAGCATGCAGCATTAAGAAAAAAGAGCAAAGATGGGTTGGCTCGGAATCAGGATAATGTGTCCGAGTGGGGTTACATGTCTATCCACTGACTGTTGTTTCAGTGAGCTAGAACTATAAAAATCCTGCTAAGCATGTTTGTCTATTGCCTCATCATCAATTCATTGAAAATTAACTTGTTCTCCCCATGATATAGCTGAAAAATTGCTGAGTTGGCGTTAAACAACAATCACTCGCTCACTCACTCCTTGGATTTCTATTCCACATAAAAAATTTCAAAATCTACATCAGAGGCCATCCAATGATCAATCCATAAATAGTTCTGGCTCAGTCAAGTTTTCTGTACTAATAAGGTTTGGTTTATGGTTTATGGTGTTTAATACCACTTTCAATAATATTTCAGTTATATTGTGGCAGTCAGTTTTATTGGTGGAGGAAACCCAGAGTACCCGGAGAAAACCACTGACCTGTCGCAAGTCGCTGACAAACTTTATCACATAATGTTGTATCGAGTACACCTGACCATGAACCGCGATAGTGGTGATAGGCACTGATTACACAGGTAGGTGTAAATCCAACTACCATATGATCACGACCACAACGATCCCCTCCTTGAATAGTTCTGGAACATTAAAAGTTTGCATTACTAATAAGAAATGAACACAATTTATGAAGGTTTATTAAAAATTAAAAAACGAGTACATATGAAAGTATAAAAGGAAAAATATGATAATAATACTACAATATACCCTGACTGACACCTGTAAAAATATCAACCTGTTATCAAATTTCAATAATTTTTAAACAGAAACTTTTCCTTAATTTCTTTATTTAATTATAGAAAAATATGTACTGGTCATCAAGTATTTCTCACCAACCACTAATAATTGCTCACTAATGTGTTCATTTCACTTGGATATGTGGTGTTCATTTCTATTTTGTTGAAGCAAAGAAGATACTAAGACACAATACAAATGGTTTTAAAAGACACAAAAAACTATATAAATGTTTTTATACCATTTTTATTGCCGCTAAATGAAATTAAAATTTTCAATTACATTTTTTAGATGTTTCTTACTATTTCTGCCAAAATATTTACAGGTGTGAAACCTATAATTAATTTCTTTAACATTTTCTACTAAATTTGTGATTTTTCGAGCCTGCTTAGCTATTTTATCTTAAGTTTAACCTTTTCAAGACCATATATTTTCTGAAACGTACATGATTCCTCTACGTTCTGTGAAAATATCAGGGGATGTTTAAAGTCTTGCAGTGAAATGCCAGGCTATGGAAAACACCTACTCTAAAAATAGCTCTGTCATCCACAGGAAATTCAATATGTATATGTTCAATCTGAATGGATTTGCAAAGGACTAGGAGCTATAAGGACCAAAATCGGCCCCACCTCAGATGTCGATAAAATTTTCTCCAAAATGTATTCACAATATGTACTTTTCAGAAATAAATACAGTTAGTTAATATGTGTATCTAATTCCTCGCAGCGGATCGACAAATTCAGGTAATGAAAAGCAGTGAACGTCATTTTTTTCATTATATAGAACGTACGTATCATTGTATTATAATGCATATCTATAAAAAAAAAAAAAAAAAAAAAAAACAAAGCATAATAAAACTCAATAAACAAAGCATAAATTTGACTTAATATGCAATGTGGATTGACTTCAGGAATAAAACCATGTTCCGAAGCTGTATTATGAAATTAAAGTGAACGAATAGTAATGTCGCAACGTCACCCATTTTCGACGGTCTCCTGTTTTCGACGGTTTGTTTCACGTGATAAAATCTCTCATTATTTTGATCGCTTCATTTGTCAGAGGTTATATTATGATGCTGAAATTGCATGAATGATATCATGAAATCTGATCTGAAAATGTCATCTTTAAATGTAAGAACTACGTACCACATCTATTATTTCACGTTCAAATTGTAGTTTTTCGTAATTCATTTTTTCGTCACCTTAACAAAGCTTTACTCATTTAAAAAATATATCTCATACAGATCAATTTTGGATTCATCGTCTGCTATGACATTGATAATGTACATATTGAGGTCAATAGGGGCGGATCCAGGATTTCAAGTTAGGGGCGCACTTAAAAAAATTGCGCCGAGCGGAGGGAGGTGCGAACATTTTTGGGGTATTTCGTGTGAAAAATCACGATTTTACGTCAACAAATCATGTTTTTTCCAATTTTAGGGTAGGGGCTCGCGCCGGGTGCGCCCTCCCCCTGGATCCGCCGCTGGGACATCAATTCAGAAACTTATTAACATTGATCGTCGAAAACTGGTCGAAATTTTAGTATTAATCTTAAAGAAGTAATAGATAGAATTCTTTGGACAATAGAACTTTGTCATATTTGAAATTTTTTTAAACACTTTTTTAACCGTACTTTATTCTTAACGACAACCAATGCGATGATATATTCCAGTACATTTTTACGGACAACCATCACTAATCTATAGAAAAAAAAATGCCAAGGTGCGGGTTGAGAGAAGTCCAATATTTAAAGATCGTTTTTTTTTATAATATGGAAATATTTTGGGAAATGGTGTGAAGCATAATGTTTAATGTGTAACGATTTTAGCTAGGACACTGAGAATTTTTTTTCTATAAACTGATAACAAGCCTTGGAATCAGATATCCCATAACAAGTGGTTGTCGATAGATAATCGTTTTACAATCAAGTATTTCATATATATTTATGATGAGAAATAGTTTACAACCATATGATTAATCGTGTAGGTAAAATGTGTGTCGCTGCCATGAGTCTATGTATGATTGTTTTGATTGTCACTAGAAAAAGAGGAGATGGTAGATATTATTTTGCTTTGTGACAAACCAACAACAACACTCCTAATAAACTGTTGCTATCAGAATTTGCTGTAAGTTGTCTTTTACGTGTAAGGAGTGTGTCCTTTACATCCCGCGCTAAGGGATGTATTACATTCGTTCCTCATAGCTGTCTGGTGTCCCTTTCACATAAAATCGGCGTTTTCCTAGAGGAAGCCATTTGTTATTTTATTTATGTCAAATTCGCAGTCATGTTAGGATTCTAATAATAATAGGATATTATACATTATTATACATCTATAATTTTAATCCAATCAAAAACAATATGGTTGTGATCGTCTTCCGTAATTAGAATCGTCAAAATGAAATACAACCGAATTAATATCAAATCGTGACTTGTTTCAACCTCATTTAAAATATACCTTGACATTCTGTAATACTTGTACACGCTCGTACATCACGTTCACGATCTTTTATTACAACACTATTTAACTCTAGCGTACATTTTGTTCCTGTTCTAGTTAAAGGACTTTATCAAACAGAATCATACAGTTTACATGTAATGCAGTTAATACGCATTTAATCCACAGCAGAATATTTCTATTTTCCACACCTTGTGGTGTGGGGTCGCTATTGTGCATGCGAAATATTAATTGCAAACCCCATTGACTGGCTATTTGCTGCCTGTCTAGAATATTTTATTATTTTCTCGATCGACAGTTCAGAAGCTAGAAAACAATATGATGAATAGTGTCTGTCAGTCATGCAAACAATAACTTATGCACATGACAGAACGCATTTTCAATGCACTACATACACAAACTTTTGATCCATCATTTGTCCATTAGAGGTTGATTTAAGAGAATGGAACTGATAGAAGTTAAAAGTTTAATTTGGGCGCAAAAGGGGAAACTTTATATAATTAATGAAAATGTGATGTGAATTCAGTGGTCAACCATCCCAGTCTGGTGGCAAAAAAAAGGTATTGTTCTGATATGCCTAACATTGTGTCTGCAAATTCCATCCAATGAACCCCAACAAAAAAACCTACTTTCAGCAAACCAATTCTTTTCATTGATTGATATGAAAAGAAAGTTTATAAACAGTGATAATCATAAATTCCATCAATATCAATAAAACAATTACTTTTCATCTTAACTGAACTTGAACCGTCGTGGTCGTATGGTAGTTGAATTTACAACTACCTGTGCAATCATTGCCTATCACCACTTAAGTTGTGAGTTTGAACCCCATTCATGACGAGGTGTACTCGATAAAACATTATGTGATAAAGTTTGTCAGTGACTTGCGACAGGTCTGTGGATTTCTCTGGGTACTCCAATTTCCGCCACAAATGTAGTAACTGAAATATTTTTGAAAGCGGTGTTAAACACCTAACCTCCAATGGACAAATGATGGATCAAACGTTTGTGTATGTAGTGCATAACATAAAACACCTTAGGGTCATAATGTGAAAGCTATCTGTTGGATTGTGCCCAAAAAATTTCTACTCCTTTTCGATCAAACTATTTTTCTTCATTTTAGAAGTAGCATCGATAGACCATTAAACCCGTTACCTCCGTATCCCTGTAGTAATAACTATTTCAGTATCCCGGAAGAAAATATATAATCAATAATTGGGGGCTTATGAAAAAAAAATATTTTGGATGAAATGGTGTTTATTTTATTTCTATCTTACATTTGTATATAACTGTTACGTGCCGACATACCATCGATTTTTACGGCAAAGATTGCTTCTCAAATATCAAAACGTCATCTAAGTGCTTGGAATATTTGAACACTTTCCCGTCGTTTTTCAAAAAATTTAACACCTCGTGAAACCAAAAAAATAATTTAACAGTATTTGTGTTTTATTTATTTTAATAATCTGGTAAAGTATTTGTCTGGTGCACGACTGCGAAGGTGCTTAATTTCTTTGAAAACCGTCCAAATATCGCGGTCAAAATTCCACGAAATACAGAAAACAAATAACGCTCATGACGTCACAATGACGTCTAATACATATCGATTTTGTTGGAAACAAGTTTTAACATCAAAAGTATGATCTCGTCTATAATATAAAACACATCAAATTTTAATCAAGTATGTTCTGAGATAATGATTCATTAAATATGGGGCCATATATGGCACTTATAGTCCCCAGTTCTTTTTATGGCATTGACGCCGGATTACATGCACTGAGTTTTTCTCTTGGCTTTAATGTACACAAACTGTATTTAAAATAAATACAATTATTTACAGAAACATAAGTTATCTACTGATGAATTTCATTACTTGAAATGAATCATGAAATGTACAGATTGTGTATATAATGATCTCATATATACAATCAGAAGAGTGAAAATATTAATTTTAAGGGTCTGGTTGAGGTTCTAAATAAATTAATATTTAACAACCTCCACAATCCTCCACCAACAAAATATTTTGATATAATCATTAACCCTCTATTCTTAAAACAACTGCTCAATTTGGTATTGGTGGAAGACTGTGGAGGTATATAAAATAGCTAAAATGTACATTAAATATGTCGTTTATAGTCCATTTTTAGCATTATCCGTCTAATTATGATGTCATTATGACGTCATAATGCACCCAATTTCACGGAAAGTTATATTTTTTGAAAATTTGTTTATCTAACAATTAAATTAGTAAATTGTTTTTATTCTATGTCGAGCATTATTTTTTAATATAATGTGGGGACAATTTTGCACCTTAACGCCTCTCCCTCTTTAGTGAATGACATCATTTATTATATAGTGGAACGTGAAATTAGCAGCGTCTACAATGACTGTCCAAGGAACACTCCAGCAAAGTTTCCATTCAAATAGTTCAGAGGTTTGTAAGCGGAAATTTTTTCAAAGATTCTCCATATACATGTATGTTCAGATTTTAAACTTCGTCCTGTGAGAACAGCCTTCTTGGATTTCTTGTATTTCACCGCATCGGTAAGCGTATTCGCCTCGAGTGCGGTAGATTGTGGGTTCGAGTCCTGATTAGGTCAAACCAAAGACCATAAAATTAGTATTTGCTGATTCTCCACTAAGCATGCAGCATTAAGAAAAAAGAGCAAAGATGGGTTGGCTCGGAATCAGGATAATGTGTCCGAGTGGGGTTACATGTCTATCCACTGACTGTTGTTTCAGTGAGCTAGAACTATAAAAATCCTGCTAAGCATGTTTGTCTATTGCCTCATCATCAATTCATTGAAAATTAACTTGTTCTCCCCATGATATAGCTGAAAAATTGCTGAGTTGGCGTTAAACAACAATCACTCGCTCACTCACTCCTTGGATTTCTATTCCACATAAAAAATTTCAAAATCTACATCAGAGGCCATCCAATGATCAATCCATAAATAGTTCTGGCTCAGTCAAGTTTTCTGTACTAATAAGGTTTGGTTTATGGTGTTTAATGCCACTTTCAATAATATTTCAGTTATATTGTGGCAGTCAGTTTTATTGGTGGAGGAAACCCAGAGTACCCGGAGAAAACCACTGACCTGTCGCAAGTCGCTGACAAACTTTATCACATAATGTTGTATCGAGTACACCTGGCCATGAACAGCGTTAGTGGTGATAGGCACTGATTACACAGGTAGGTGTAAATCCAACTACCATATGATCACGACCACAACGATCCCCTCCATGAATAGTTCTGGAACATTAAAAGTTTGCATTACTAATAAGAAATGAACAAAAATTATGAAGGTTTATTAAAAATTAAAAAACAGAGTACATATGAAAGTATAAAAGGAAAAATATGATAATAATACTACAATATACCCTGACTGACACCTGTAAAAATATCAACCTGTTATCAAATTTCAATAATTTTTAAACAGAAACTTTTCCTTAATTTCTTTATTTAATTATAGAAAAATATGTACTGGCCATCAAGTATTTCTCACCAACCACTAATAATCGCTCACAAATGTGTTCATTTCACTTGGATATATGGTGTTCATTTCTTTTTTGTTGAAGTAAAGAAGATACTCAGACACAATACAAATGGTTTTCAAAGACACAAAAAACTATATAAATGTTTTTATACCATTTTTATTGCTGCTAAATGAAATTAAAATGTTCAATTACATTTTTTAGATGTTTCTTACTATTTCTGCCAAAATATTTACAGATGCACGGTATAGGTGTGAAACCTATAATTAATTTCTTTAACATTTTCTACTAAATTTGTGTTTTTTCGAGCCTGCTTGGCTATTTTATTTCAAGCTTAACCTTTTCAAGACCATATATTTTCTGAAACGTACATGATACCTCTACATTCTGTGAAAATATCAGGGGATGTTTAAAGTCTTGCAGTGAAATGCCAGGCTATGGAAAACACCTACTCTAAAAATAGCTCTGTCATCACCGGGAAATTCAATATATTTATAGGTCATGCATCAAATCTTCCATAGAGGTGTTAAAATACAACTAAATCTATTAAACTTGGGCTCAAAATAATCCTTATATATTTAACTTCAATTGTCAATTTTAATTATTCCATTACTTTCAGTCTTTTTCACAATACAACAAAGCGAAAGGAACTATTTTCTTTAAAAGGCACTACATTGTAACTAGGTTCATGTTCTACTAGTCATTTAGTTTGAGCATTAGGTTGTCTGCTTCCATCTTTACTGCCATTTGATTCTGCTCGTTTATTGTTTTGCACGTGCCTGGTTCCAGAACACTGAAATTTTCAATCGCCATGAAGTTTACACTACTTACAAATGAGACTGAATCTGCAGTATGATTTACTGCATCCCTTGGGCTGGTTAAAAGTGTTACAGATTTGCACCCCGTCATAAAAAATGACATCTCGCCCATATCGGTCTAGCAGTTGAGTAGAAGATGGACCCCTGGAATACTGAGACTGGTTACTTCTAGAATTAATATTTGGGCACGTGGACGCACTATGCAGTGTTGAAGAACACAAATTGCACATATTCACCCTAGAACCTGCACATACACAACTCTGGATCTCCGAGAGACCAGTCGAGTTTGATGTTGTGCTCCTGCAACATTATAGCTCATTTCGAGCTACACTTTTATGGTATTCATAGAATTTCTGGGGCCAAACTCTTGCGGTTTCTACAATATGAGCTAAATAAGCATCTAGCTCTTCAGCTCTGTTTGGAAAAGCCGAACACATGATTTTTATATATCGACCAAAGGCAGTAATACATTCATCTAATGTTAGATTGCGCTTTAGACGATCGTCGTTGTCTTTGTTCTTTTGCTTGGATGGAGTTTCATAGTTAGGCAGAAGCAAGATGTTAAGATTGATATCTTTACCTACAATAATTTTCGAGCATATCTCAGGGGAGACCATCTCTACTCCAGAAAAAACTGCAGCTGAATAACCGAATTTTGTTGGCTGCTGATTTGAAGCTGAAAACAAGGGAACTGAGGGACGGAAAACACTGCTTCCAAATTCTTCCAACATCGGTAACCTCTGTTGATAATGTAGCGGAAACGACGTTGTCTGTTGTTGGCAAGCATTCATAGCTGTGTGTAAGTTAAATTTGTCAGTTTGACCTGATAAGCCTGCGAGAGCCTGTTGACAAAGATAGTGTTCGATAAAAGTGAGCACTCAATGTTATAGTTTTGATTCGAGCTGGGCGGAAATGCGCTATGTACATGCGCAGACATTCTAGGCGTTGTCCCATGTAGATTCATCCGTGCACTTACTGTCGGTATCCAGATTAATATTGGTAAGCGATGAATTACTTGGTGGTTGTAAGTTGTCATGGATTGTTTCTGTATTGCCTATATTAACTAAACCACTGGAATTCACCGAAGCATTGTTAGTTTGAGCTGCATCAACTTGTTCAGCACCGGACCCAACATTATCGGAACTATATTTCTTATTGTCCAAATAAATCCTACATAATTGTTTATTTGATAAGTTTTCGGTAATTTGGATTCCAATTTTCTCCAGTTTGCAGGATTAGATGAGTCCAAATGGTTTCTGATCGACGCACAGTGTCTGGTAGCCATTGTCAAATTGATAGCGAGATGAACGTTCACTCCATGAATTGACTGACTAAATGTCACAATTTCAGTATATGTTCAGTAACTATTACATCCAAGAAAAGAAGAATCGTCAATTTAATGATGATAATAAAAATCCATAAAATAATTGCACAAGTCAAAGTTTGAATCAACAAAATTACTACAAGTCTGCAGCGTATGCAACAAAGAATCTGACTCATGACGTAGCACACAAACCGAAATGTAATACACAGTATTACATCACAGCCATCTGGTAACTGTAGCCTGGGAAAAGGCTGAAGCCAGTAACAAGTATGATAGATAAGATTCGTGATAAACTCCAATTAATTAATAATAGTAATTCAAAATAATCCTTATATATCTAACTTCAATTATCAATTTTAATTATTCCATTCCATTCAGTCTTTTTCACTATACAACAAAGCGAAAAGAACTATTTTCTTTAAAAAGGCACTACTTTTGTATATGTTCTAAGCTCTGATAGGTGAATTTTTGGTTTGACACCTATATATTCATTTAATTAATTTATAAAAAATCAAGTCAATGGAAGAAAACGTTCCACAACTACAAATAGATAGACAATATTGCACTGTGTTTTACATAAACAGCTACGGTACATATGATCATATATTATATAATGTTAATTTGAAGCAAATTTTTAGCAATTTCTAAACTAAATTAAATTAATTATTCACCCCAACACATCAAAACTCGTTTTCATACAATTATGACCTGCAGAAACAAAATACATATCTGGCTAGCAGAGATATTTACGATCTTCCCTTATGAGGTCCGAAACCGATACCTCAAGAATATATTTATTCTTCATATTCTCAGCGTGTTTAAACTTTAGCATTACTTTTAATCACCGCAATGGTATATTTTCGCATGAGAATTCCTGCCAATTTCCTCTTGTCAGTCATTAGCAATGGAAGGTACTGATTAAAAACAATTTTTGACAAGACTTTCCCTTCTGATATCAATTGAGTACGAGATTTTTCAACTCTCAATAGCTAAATTTTCTAACATTCTCGAGTAGAGAAATATCTTAATCCACTGGTAGCACATGGAGAATCCATATAATATGATAATGTAATATCTACATATATGAGGGTTGATCAGCAGTAATTTACCAAACCAAATGTTCAAAATAACTGTCACGTAAACTAAAAAAAAAACACAAAAAACATGATCACAAAGTAAATTATAATAAAAAAAAACAAATATTATTTGTCCAATAAATGCTTAAAACACCATGAAAGTTAATTAGTATGTTTATAACAGAATATTTAAGAAGTGTCTCTATTAGAATACAATTTCTAGAAAAGAGAGGCTGAGGGTTGCCAAGACCAAGTGATCTGTTTTAGAGTATGCATTGCGTTATAGACACTTTGTTTGCAGCTAGTGGTTCATTTCTTTTTCTAATAGGCTTATTTATTGGCACAACTTCATAAATTTGATCTTACCGGTAATTTAAGATTGCAAACATGGCGAAAATTGTTTTAATTTGTTAATGTTAGCAGACGAAAAAAGAAAACATGAGTTATGTCCCTTATAGCAACTGCATAATGTGAAAAAAATATTATCATTTCGTGATGTCCAATACAGTAACAATAATACTTCTGTTGTATAATATGGTTAAAAAAATATATAGGGTCACATGTCATAAATGAACATTTCCTATTGGACTAAAATTACAGCTGTATAATATGTATATATACAACCTACCATAAACAATAGATAAGTATACAACCTACTGATAACATAAACAATATCTAATTAATTACCAAAGAATGCTTCCTTTGTGACAAAACAACCATTTTATTTAAACTATTTGTACACTACTGAATGTATAAAATAAATACCAAGCTATGTCTATACCACTGACGAAAACAAAAAAGATAATATTCCTTTCAAATTGTGACAAGATAGAATTTCCGTTGTAGCACTTGTTCTGACTGGAACATATATTATATTATATCTAATTCAACAGAAACAAAGTTTACCGTATTTATTCCTCACGGAAAAAACAGTACAGAAAAATTGTTCCCCAAAGAAGAAAAATTATGGAGTTGTTTATAATAAATTATCCAAAGGAACAAAAATATGTTCATAAAATATGATAGTCTGGTCAGTTTTTAAATGTGGCAAATATTATTAAAATAAAAATATGATTCTTAACATGTTTAAATAAGCAGATTACCCATTTAAAAAAAAACATTTAATTAAAATAAAAAACAAAACAAATAAATAAATAACAGAAAGAAATGAAAAAAAAAAAAATGTAAAATGTATCACCCTAAAATTAATACAAAACAAAAAAATCACAAATGTCATAATTGACCTAAAAAATAATCTGAACCCTCTCCTTTTTATAAAAGAAATAAAATATTTAGGCGACATTTATTATGTCAAATAGGAAAATGAATTTCAGGTGATAACAATTGTCAAGTCATAATCTTGTAAAATCATTATAAAATACAATATAGGTCACACAATAAAATATAGGTCACACAATACAAAATAGGTCACACAATGTCTTTTTTGCATAATACCAAATACACTTGGTGACATTTTATTCATACAACATAATACAGAGTCACATGATCTCGCTTGTCTATCTTCTATTCATCACATACTGATGTTGTATCTGTTTTCAAAGGCCACTTCATCTACAGTTATGTAATGTACATATCCTATTGTTAAAGGCCATTTTTATCAACAAAATTTTGTGGCAATTTCAAGTGAGGGAATACTTCAACATTATCTAACAATACAAAATCTCAGTCTCCACGATGGTCTTTTCACACATGTGATCTCGTATTTTTTTAGGTATAACCTTAAATATTAAGGGAACTTATTAAAATTGAACTTTCACAAAAAGTGGTGATGTGTTGTCCCATATGGAGCTTCAAGTAACATGATACACTACACCTAATGACAGCTTGATACAAGCACAGCAAGTCATTAACTATTTTTGGCACCTTTGGGCCTCTTGTTTAAAAAGAGGTACAGGTAGAATACTTATAATCAATTCAAATCTGTATTCTTTGCTAAGGATAATTGTGCTAAAATTGCAGAAGGATCAGTCCAATATGACTTACAATTTTTAAGATATTGTGGGAAAAAAAAACTTGATAATTATGGGCCTCTTGTTTAGAAATGAGTATGGCTACATTACCCAAATTCAAACAGAATCTTTATACTATGGCAAGGATCATGGTGTTAAAATTTCAGAATGATCGCTGGAGTCATTGTGAAAACGAACTATTTTGACCCCTTTGGGCCTCTTGTTTGGAAACAGGTATGGCTACAATCCAAAAGATCAATACAAACTTTTTGGTCTGTCCTAAGGATTATTATGTAAAAAAGTTTGAAGGATAAACTTTTTGGTCTGTCCTAGGGATTATTATGTAAAAAAAGTTTGAAGGATAAACTTTTTGGTCTGTCCTAAGGATTATTATGTAAAAAAAGTTTGAAGGATAAACTTTTTGGTCTGTCCTAAGGATTATTATGTAAAAAACCTTGAAGGGTAAACTTTTTGGTCTGTCCTAAGGATTATTATGTAAAAAAGCTTGAAGGATAAACTTTTTGGTCTGTCCTAAGGATTATTATGCAAAAAAGCTTGAAGGATAAACTTTTTGGTCTGTCCTAAGGATTATTATGTAAAAAAGTTTGAAGGATAAACTTTTTGGTCTGTTCTAAGGATTATTATGTAAAAAAAGTTTGAAGGATAAACTTTTTGGTCTGTCCTAAGGATTATTATGTAAAAAAGTTTGAAGGATAAACTTTTTGGTCTGTCCTAAGGATTATTATGTAAAAAAGCTTGAAGGATAAACTTTTTGGTCTGTCCTAAGGATTATTATGTAAAAAAGCTTGAAGGATAAACTTTTTGGTCAGTCCTAAGGATTATTATGCAAAAAAGCAGCTTGAAGGATAAACTTTTTGGTCTGTCCTAAGGATTATTATGTAAAAAACCTTGAAGGATAAACTTTTTGGTCTGTCCTAAGGATTATTATGTAAAAAAGCTTGAAGGATAAACTTTTTGGTCTGTCCTAAGGATTATTATGTAAAAAACCTTGAAGGATAAACTTTTTGGTCTGTCCTAAGGATTATTATGTAAAAAAGTTTGAAGGATAAACTTTTTGGTCTGTCCTAAGGATTATTATGCAAAAAAGCTTGAAGGATAAACTTTTTGGTCTGTCCTAAGGATTATTATGTAAAAAACCTTGAAGGATAAGTCATTTAGAACTTAAGTATTATGTCTATAGATCGATAGAAACGACAATGCTGGCATATATCCTTATCATAATACAATCACAACATCATGCCATCATATAAAAATTAAAAAAATTCACAATGAGGCGTAAATATATCTTCACAATGAGGTGTAAATATATCTTCACAATGAGGTGTAAATATATCTTCACAATGAGGTGTAAATATATCTTCACAATACATACAGTAAAACCAGTCTTATTTGACATTTAAAGTGAACATTGAAATGGGGTCACACAAGACAGGTGGTTGCTAAATACAGGTGTAATTTATATGAAATCCAGTGAAGAAAGACTACAATTAGGGGCTCATAATACAAGTCATTGCTTAATAGAGGTGGTCACTAAATACAGGTTTAATCAATATCAAATCCACTATGAAGGAAGATTAAAATTAAGGGCTCACAATACAAGTGTTTGCTTAATATAGGTGGTCACTATATCAGGTCTGACTGTATAACGTTTTCTCATTCATCTTTTTAACTACAAAATTTGTCCAAAACTGACGAGTAAACTCTTCATCAAGACAATGATAGAAAAATCATCAATTTTTTTTAGTTCAATTTCTGAAATTTTTGTTATCTAATTTTGTTTCACTCCAACCATTTATGACAAACCGAGTAACCTGCGAGTCCATCATGATATTGAGTGATTTATTTACTACCAATATTGCCTAGGATTCTTTGTTGATAGTCTACCGTCAACCAGATGTTGTCCAAACCGCGGATAGTACGAAGATAATCAAAACTGTTCTTGTGGTCTTGTCTGGTTATTTTAAGTTCATCATACAGCTTGGTTAACCCTATACTTCTGGCTCCTTCAACCTACAAATATAAACAGATTTATGTCATAATATCTAGTGTAATAAGACAGAAGTTTGTGTTTGTAAATTTTGTTTTTTAACATCACACTTTGTATTATAAGCAAACAAAAAATGTTCGTCCGATGTCTCTGTCACAGATAATTACATTATTTTTTTCTTATTGTGCGTTCGATCCGTTTCAATATTTGAAATAACAGCAAAATTGACTGTTGTAAACAAATTCACTCTAGACATCTATATTTGTATCCACCCCCACCTCCTCCCTCAATCATTAACCCAAAAATACTTTGACATAATTACATAATTTAACTAGAAGCTCAGTGGGCTGAGCCTGTGTCGCTCACCTTTTATTCTGCTTTGAGGAAACTTAATACAGAACCTTCCATAGGGCTTCCCACCAAGTTTCGGTTCATTTGGCTAAGCAGTTACAGAGAAGAAGATTTTTAGAAATCAACCCACCAGAAACAAGAATTGCCTGTGGTGGCCATGTTTGTTATTGAATTGGGATGAAATGAGCAATCTTTATAAAGGACCTTCCAAGGATGCTCCCTACCAAGTTTTGATTCATTTGGCAAAGCGTTTCAGAGAAGATTTTTTAGAAATCAACCAACCAGAAACAAGAAGTGCCTGTGGTGGCCATGTTTGATAATGGATCGGAACTAAATGAGCAACCTTTATAGAGGACCTTCCAAGGATGCTTCCTACCATTTTTCGATTCATTTGGCCAAGCGGTTTCAGAGGAGAAGATTTTTTAGAAATCAACCAATCAGTAACAAGAATTGCCTGTGGCAGCCATGTTTGTTAACGGATCGGAACTAAATAGGCACTCTTTATAGAGGACCTGCCATAGAGGCTTCCTACCAAGTTTCGGTTCATTTGGCTAAGCGGTTTCAGAGAAGACGATTTTTTAGAAATCGACCAATCAGAAAAAAGAATTGCCTGTGGCGGCCATGTTTGTTTACTAATCGGGACGAAATGTGCAACCTGTATAGGGGAAATTCCATAGATGCTTCCTATGAAGTTTTGTTTCATTTGGCCAAGCGGTTTCAGAGGAGAAGATTTTTAGAAATCGACCGATCAGAAATAAGAATTGCCTGTGGAGGCCATGTTTGTTAATGAATCGGGACAAAATGAGCACACTTTATAGAGAACCTTCCAAGGATGCTCCCTACCAAGTTTCGATTCATTTGGCCAAGCGGTTTCAGAGAAGATTTTTTAGAAATCAACCAATCAGAAACAAGAATGGCCTGTGGTGGCCATGCATGTTTGTTAACGGATCGGGACGAAATGAGCAATCTTTATAGAGGACCTGCCATAGATGCTTCCTACCAAGTTTCGGTTCATTTGGCCAAGCGGTTTCAGAGAAGATTTTAAAAAATCAGCCAATCAGAAACAAGAATTGCCTATGGCGGCCATGTTTGTTGATGGATCGGGACAAAATTAGCATTCTTTAGAGAGGACCTTCCATATTATAGATGCTTCCTACCAAGTTTCAGTTCATTTGGCTGAGAGGTTTCAGAGGAGAAAATTAAAATGTGAAAAGTTAACGGACGACATACGACAGATGACAAGTGATGGTAAAAGCTCATATTGCCTTTTAGTGGAGGAAAAATCACGTAAAAATCGAATATTTAATGGACCGGAATACCTCACGGCTACTTTTGGTCTTCTTTAAAAGATATTACCGAGGTACTTCGATGAAGCCCTGTCGTAGAGTTCCACTATGGTGCAGTTTTTGCAATATGTGGAAAAAGTCGAAAATTGCAATTTTTTTTATATAATGGATATTTTCCTTGAAAACAGTTTACTATTACAATTAAAAAATGGTGGCAATATGTAGTGTTATGTTTTTGATCAAATAAAAATGTTTTCTTTGAAAATATCGGGTAAAGGTTAGTGATATATGCCCCTGCCGCCGTGAAGTACAAAAAATGTATTTTTAAAATTTGTGCATCAAAATTGAAAAAGAAAATACAGAAATTACAAATGGAGCTTCATCATAGAAAAAATAGCATATGAAGATATTTTCTGAAAAGTTTCATAAAAATCTAACGAGAAATAACGGGGTGTATGAAGTCTAAACTCTACCAAACACCAACCTAAAAGTAGGACAAAAATTGATTTATTTTTAATAAAAGAGCATAACTACAATGGTAAAAAGTATACTATGCCTTTTACAGAGGTCTCATGTTAGTTGAAAGCCCACCAACCACGTCAAGGTCTGAGACCAATGGCAGGGTTTTTTTTTGGTTTTTTGTTTTTGTTTTTGTTTTTTTTGTTTTTTGTTTTTTGTTTTTTTTCAGTCAGGTATCTGTTTTAGATGTCGCTTGGACAATCCTCATCGTTTCCCATATTTTCAGCTACCGACAATTGATGTGACAGCTGATTTCTACATTCTTCATTTCCTTGACAACCGCAGATGCTCGTACATGATAAATTTTTTTCAACGCAAACACAATTTTTGCTGCAAATGGACTTGCCTTTACAAATACATACAAGGTCTTGCAAGAAGTCAGACATCATGGGTCCTTCAAAGTATGTTGGCATTAAGTATTTGTTCTCATATCTCCATCCATACTCTAAAGGTGACCTAGGCGGTGGCTTAGCTTCATTAGCATGTGTCCATACATACACTTGGAATGCAACACGAAGTATGTGTTGTCTAAATGCTGCTTCAGATGGAGGAAGTTTGACAAGAAAGGAATCTTTTGACAAAGCTAATTTTACCCTGAGTTTATTTAGGTCTCTGTGAACAGACTTAGCACTACCTTTTGGGTCATACAGATCAGCTACCAACAGCCTGCCTGCTTCAACACATGTATCAACATCAGAACTAGCTAGATTTGTCAAAGTTTGGTATTTTGTTGTATTTTGTTTAAGAATTTTATAAACTGTTTTCTTGCCAATACCAAAAAAAGGATGACGCTGTGTCGCACCCAGTAAGGGAGTGAGCTACTGGTAAAATGTTTGCCATTTCAGCTCCAAGTGAGTTATATAGGTCATGTACTGGTATAAATCGCCGACCGTCTTTTACTGACGTTATGCTACCCGTTTGAAACCAAAGCTTGTCAATATTGGTCATTTTGGAATAGAAGTGGAGAGAAAGCAGTAAAACATCAGTAACAGAAGATTTAATCACGATCCGCTCATTACTATTTCTTTTAACCATTTGTTGATTGACAAACATAGACTGGAGGATAATTCGAGTATCGGCTTCCTCCTGGGTGCTAAAAATCTCTTCACAATCACTGACATTGTCTTTGGAAAACTTCATCACCGCCTCTTGGTTTTGAAAACAACCAGCCAGGAAAATTTCACTTCTGTCTTTCATGAACTCATGAAAGTGTTTGAGAGTGTATTCACCAAGAAACTTAACCAACCCTTGTTTGTTCTCTGATGTGCATAAAAATTTCCTCCATTCTGAAATAGATCTACCCTCAATTATCTGAAAGACCTTGCCAGGATTTGAAGATGATCGCCTTTCTCTTTCTGCAGATTTCGTTGAATTCTTTTTGTCATAACGGTCAAACACATCAACCACACAACCGTAGTGTTGAAAACATGCAACCATGTTGTCAAAGTAATCTTTAGCTAGCTCGCCAAATGTATTATATCTTTTAGCATTTAAGCTTTGAATAATTCCCATTCCATCTCTTATCAGGGTCGATTTGTTTTTATCATATGATGGAAGAATGAATGAGGTAGAAATTTCTTTTTCAAGCAAATGAATCAGATCTGATTTGCAGCACTTGCGCATTGATCCATCATCATGGAAAATAGCAGTTGGTATTGGACCAACAGGATATGTCAAAACCTTTTTTACGCTGACCTCTTCACGTACGTTTGCAAGAGCTAAAGCTCTTCGAAAGACAAGCTCAGGATGAATATGAGCTTTGACAACGTCACCAGTTCGACATTTAAGATTACTTTGCTTTGTCATGTCCTCAAACATTTTGAGAGAAGATCTAGATATCGGAGAATAGAAATAACGATTTTCATTTTCTTTTAAACATCCAACAACAGAAGATTGCAAATATTTTTATCCTTGATCAACACATTTCAGGAGCGAATCTTCTACCTCTTTTTTTGCATGCAAACCTGTCGCGATGTTAATAAGATCTTTAGGGCATGCTTCAACATCGAATGGGTCAGTCATGTTGTTCTTGACATGGTCTATTAGACTGTGCACGTGTTCTTCGTCGCGTTTCATAGCTGTTGGTCTATTTTCCTCGTGGTCTTTTTCTGTTGACGACGACAACCCTGACCTTGTTTTCATTTCTGATGAAAACCTGGCAAGAATATGTCTGGTAAAAGTCCAACGAAGAAGCGCTGACTTTTGATTTGTCAAGCCAATAATACCCCCGCTTCCCTTCAGGTCTTTAATGACGGTTTTCTCGGTCGCAATATCACTCCATTGCCCATTGAAGCTGTCTGTTTGATGGCAAATTTACCAGACATGAATTCTTCCTGGTAGGTTCATCATATCCATTAAGCAAACTGGTGTCCACCTAGCATAGTTTGTTTTATTTCCAACAAAGAAATATGGCAACATTGAAGACACGGATTGAAGATGAAAAAGCCAATTTCCATCACGTTCTGCCCTGACATTCATAAGAATAATTTCAACTGCTCGTAAAAACATTTCCCAAAATCTAAAAGTTGGAGAAGTCTTACAGCAGAACTCACTGAAAGCAGTAAACAAAGGAGAAAGTTGCTCATGGAACAGGATTGACAGCTTTGATAAATCAACTGCATTGTTGTGATTGTAAAAAGCGGCATGGGTATCAGCAAGTTCCTGCCTGAACCTTTCGTCCACATTAGCTACACCATCTTCATTCGAACACCATTGAAAGAATGCATGGAAATATAAAGCCGTTAAAGCTTCATATGCTAGTGTATACGCTCTTACGCCTCGATTAAACTGCTTAACTTGCAGTATTTGATCCACAGTGCATCCAGCATAAACTCCTGAATCCACTAATAAATCACGAAGTCCAGCCGTAGCCCAGATTTTACCAACTGCTGACATAAAACAAGACAAAGTATGAAAGCCACTGAGTCGCAGGACATGAGATTCAAACTTTTCAGGCATAGACCACTTCACCTGTTGTGCAATGGCATACAGTTGTTGGTCAAATGTCTGAACTGAGCATCCTTGACCCACTGCTCTGGACATCTCCATGCACTTGCACATTGTTGTGTATACTGTTGCCATATCAGCGGGTTTGGCGTCTATGATTGGAGGATAGGCAACGACAACGTGGTCTGGCTGACGGTCTGACAGTATTTTATTGAACCCTGTCCAGAAAGGAACAACCTGTTCCATAACATTTGTTTTAAGTGGAACTTCAACCATGGGACGAGTGAGAGATCGGAGTAGTACCCATATCATATCTGTTACCTCATTTTTTGTCTTTGAATATACACTAATGTTGGAGTATGGGTCATCATATCTAAGTGGACCAAATCTTTCCTTTGGTTTTTTTGAAAGGCAAACATGCCATCATTGTAGTAGTGTCTTCATTTATTGGAAGACATTTTTCTTGGCCGCGCTTTATCTTGATTAAATCGGCCGGTTGGTTTGAAATCACTTGAAATACTGCTCTTGCCATTGAATGGAATGTATTTTTCCCATCAATGGTTTCAGTGTTGAGATCAACATTGTCTGACCCTTCTTGAATGAAGCCACCACCAGATATTTTTAGGCAAATGCCGTTTGGTATAAACAACCCAGATTGTGATTTAGAGATTTCATGATTTGCTGCACTTGTCAAAAACCGTCTGACCTCGGTGTAATTAGCACAAAACCCATAAGAATTCAAAGCTTCAATTAGCTGTTTCGAACCATACTCGTGATGAAACTGAAGTGCAAGACCTACGCTGAAAGGTGTAAACTGTTTTTTGTGTCATGAAATTACACATTCAGCGATAGAGATACATTTTCGTAAGATATCCTTTGAAGTCCCTTTGTAATTATTTTCCTGATAGAAACAACTATCATTAACCAACCAAATGATAAAATTAAGCAGGCAACGTGGAATAAATTTACAAGATTCAGTGATAGAAACTTCTGAGGGCAAAGGGTAATATTCATTAGACATTTCTAACGATTGTAAGCTACTGCATACAATTTTTGCGGCGTCATGCAGTGTTTGTTCTTCGTCAAGTTGTTTCGACTGAATGTTTTCAAAACTTGTCTCCAACTCTGTAAATCTCAGTTCGGCTTTTAGATTGTTTGCAGCGTGAATAGCCTCAGACACAGTGATTGAACTACTGAATACTGTATTAGATTTGCCCTGTCCACGTTGCTTTTCAACAATAATGGCGTTTCCAAAATAGTTGAGTAACTTTTGCTGCAATTTTGAAGTTGAATATTTGCTAGCAATGTTTGGTGGGAGAAAGGAACAGAACTTATCAAGCAAGAAAGACATAGAAAATGCCTTTTTGTTAACAAAGAGATCATCTCGTATGCTATCTATGAATTGCTGAAAAGCACTTGCATGCTCAGACTCTTTTTCGACTGGTACAGTGTCTGATTTCATGTTTAAAAGGTAGTTCGCTATGCATGACGAGTGATACAATGCATTTTCCAAGAAATTGTAAACTGACTGAATTAAACTAACCATATCGAAATCGAACTTGTTATTCGCAGCATTGAGTATGTTTTTGACTCGATCTTTAGATTCGACGCGCTTTAAATTCCTATCTTTTTTGTAACTTTTCTGTTTACAAAATATGCATTGAGACCAATCAAATGGAGCAGTCATTGAGCGGGTCTTTACACAAATAGATTCTGATGTTCTCACCGAGCCACAGGCAGAGGCATTCATTTGTGCTTCAACTGGTTCAAATTTTTCTAAATTTATTTTGCTTGTGTAGCTTTTATAGCAGGATCTATGATACTGTATCCTATCAGTTGGAATACAATCAAGTGAATCAAATTCGTCATGAAGACAGCGATGGACATCATCTTCCCTTAAGCCAACAGCTTTAAATAAGGTACATTTCCCCTTTTCACTTGCCTTAGATAGAGTATCATCGCAATAGATCTGACAAATTATGCATAATTCCCAATTGTTGACCGTTCGACTCTTTTTGGATAGTGAGTGATCAAACTTTACGGGACTACACATTTCCAAGAACGAATCAGATATAGTCTGATTGGCAATAAGTGACAAATTAAAATGACCACATCGGTATAAAAACTGGTACAAAACAATCTTAACTTCAACACAAAACAAAAATAAGGTATATCATAAAACAAATTTAAACAATATAAAACTTCAAGTGTTCAGGACTATATATACAGGACAAAACTTTTTCCGGAACATTTCATGTTTATTCCGATCGGTACTAAAATGCTAACTAAACCACAAAAACAAAAAAGTAAAACCCACTTAAAAAGCCATACATTTAAAAAAAAAAGAACTTGCACAAAACACTTTTAAACTCAAAAATGAACAATGATTTATGTATTTCACAAACGTATTCTAACGATAATGTCAAAACTTCAAGACTTCACGACACGCATATTGTCATGAATAAGGGTGAAATTAATACAGGGGAAAGTAACGAGAACGAAAGCGTTCATAAATTTAATGAGTCAGTGGTTTCGAAAAATTGCTGTTTTAAGGTTAAATTTGTACCTTTTTGAGTGATTTGTAATTATAGTGTGAAAGAACTGATAAATATACAAATTTATTCACCAAAAAACTATCTATGCGTAATTCATTAAATTATATTAACAATGATAGGTACTGCAATCGGAAAAAGCTTTCACATTCTTCCGAGAAATTCTCAATAATTATTTAGCTATCCATCAGATGCTAAATCTTCTATGTTAAAATGTTTGCTTGTTCTTTGAAAATTCTGACAATAACTTTTGTGTGTCAACAATTTACTTTGTTTAATGTTCTTACTGCCTTTTTGTAATTGAAGTTGTAATTTGAAAAATCTACGAAATTTCACTTATAAGAGCTCCAACAAAAAAATGCACCATGGGAAAATTCTACGACAGGGCTTAAATGATAATATAATGTATACCTAATCATTTTGCAAAATATCAGCCGTGAGGTATGTCGGTCCATTAAACTCGAGAAAGTACGCGTCTTTTCTAGAATCGTTCCCGTACTATTTAGCAAGGTGAGCTAATAATATCCATAACCTACATGAATATTTTTTGGATAATAAAGGGGGTGGAGATATTCAAAAATCAAGTTTGTATTACCTCAGATCATACTGCAGAGTCATGTTTTAAATTATAGTAACACAAGTTGTAAGTACTGTTATGTATATCAAGTAATTGTACAATGTACCATAAATCTACAAACCGCAATATTGGTTTTGTAATGGTTAGCGTGCTCGTCTCCAGTGCAGTAAATCATGTGTTCATACTTATAGTCAGACTATATAATTGGTATTTGCTGCTTTTCCACTAAGCATGCAGCATTAAAGAGAAAGAACTGGTTTGTTTGTAATCAACTAGAGCAACATGTCTACAGACTGTGTCTGTTGTTTCAGTCAGATAGCACTTTAAAATTCAACTAAGCATGTTAGTCTATTACTAAGCATGTTAGTCTATTACTAAGCATGTTAGTCTATTACTAAGCATGTTAGTCTATTACTAAGTGTGTTAGTCTATTACTAAGCGTGTTAGTCTATTACTAAGCATGTTAGTCTATTACTAAGCGTGTTAGTCTATTACTAAGTGTGTTAGTCTATTACTAAGTGTGTTAGTCTATTACTAAGCATGTTAGTCTATTACTAAGCATGTTAGTCTATTACTAAGCATGTTAGTCTATTACTAAGCATGTTAGTCTATTACTAAGCATGTTAGTCTATTACTAGTCTATTACTAAGCATGTTAGTCTATTACTAAGCATGTTAGTCTATTACTAAGCGTGTTAGTCTACTACTAAGCATGTTAGTCTATTACTAAGCATGTTAATCTATTACCAAGCATATTAGTCTATTACTAAGCACGTTAGTCTATTACTAAGCGTGTTAGTCTACTACTAAGCGTGTTAGTCTACTACTAAGCGTGTTAGTCTACTACTAAGCGTGTTAGTCTATTACTAAGCGTGTTAGTCTATTACCAAGCATGTTAGTCTATTACTAAGCGTGTTAGTCTATTACTAAGCATGTTAGTCTATTACCAAGCATGTTAGTCTATTACCAAGCATGTTAGTCTATTACTAAGCATGTTAGTCTATTACTAAGCATGTTAATCTATTACCAAGCATATTAGTCTATTACTAAGCACGTTAGTCTATTACTAAGCGTGTTAGTCTACTACTAAGCGTGTTAGTCTACTACTAAGCGTGTTAGTCTACTACTAAGCGTGTTAGTCTATTACTAAGCGTGTTAGTCTATTACCAAGCATGTTAGTCTATTACTAAGCGTGTTAGTCTATTACTAAGCATGTTAGTCTATTACCAAGCATGTTAGTCTATTACCAAGCATGTTAGTCTATTACTAAGCATGTTAGTCTATTACTAAGCACGTTAGTCTATTACTAAGCGTGTTAGTCTATTACTAAGCGTGTTAGTCTATTACTAAGCACGTTAGTCTATTACTAAGCACGTTAGTCTATTACTAAGCATGTTAGTCTATTACCAAGCATGTTAGTCTATTACCAAGCATGTTAGTCTATTACCAAGCATGTTAGTCTATTACTAAGCATGTTAGTCTATTACTAAGCACGTTAGTCTATTACTAAGCATGTTAGTCTATTACTAAGCGTGTTAGTCTATTACTAAGCATGTTAGTCTATTACTAAGCACGTTAGTCTATTACTAAGCGTGTTAGTCTATTACTAAGCGTGTTAGTCTATATTACTAAGCATGTTAGTCTATTACCAAGCATGTTAGTCTACTACTAAGCATGTTAGTCTATTACTAAGCACGTTAGTCTATTACTAAGCACGTTAGTCTATTACTAAGCGTGTTAGTCTACTACTAAGCGTGTTAGTCTATTACTAAGCATGTTAGTCTATTACTAAGCATGTTAGTCTATTACTAAGCGTGTTAGTCTATTACTAAGCGTGTTAGTCTATTACTAAGCGTGTTAGTCTATTACCAAGCGTGTTAGTCTATTACTAAGCATGTTAGTCTATTACTATGCGTGTTAGTCTATTACTAAGCGTGTTAGTCTATTACTAAGCGTGTTAGTCTATTACTAAGCACGTTAGTCTATTACTAAGTGTGTTAGTCTACTACTAAGCGTGTCAATCTATTACTAAGCGTGTTAGTCTATTCCCAAGTGTGTTAGTCTATTCCCAAGCGTGTTAGTCTATTACCAAGCGTGTTAGTCTATTACTAAGCGTGTTAGTCTATTACTAAGCGTGTTAGTCTATTACTAAGCGTGTTAGTCTATTACTAAGCATGTTAGTCTATTACTAAGCATGTTAGTCTATTACCAAGCATATTAGTCTATTACTAAGTGTGTTAGTCTATTACTAAGCATGTTAGTCTATTACTAAGCATGTTAGTCTATTACTAAGCGTGTTAGTCTATTACTAAGCATGTTAGTCTATTACTAAGCGTGTTAGTCTATTACTAAGTGTGTTAGTCTATTACTAAGTGTGTTAGTCTATTACTAAGCATGTTAGTCTATTACTAAGCATGTTAGTCTATTACTAAGCATGTTAGTCTATTACCAAGCATATTAGTCTATTACTAAGTGTGTTAGTCTATTACTAAGCATGTTAGTCTATTACTAAGCATGTTAGTCTATTACTAAGCGTGTTAGTCTATTACTAAGCATGTTAGTCTATTACTAAGCGTGTTAGTCTATTACTAAGCGTGTTAGTCTATTACTAAGTGTGTTAGTCTATTACTAAGCATGTTAGTCTATTACCAAGCATGTTAGTCTATTACTAAGCACGTTAGTCTATTACTAAGCACGTTAGTCTATTACTAAGCATGTTAGTCTATTACTAAGCATGTTAGTCTATTACTAAGCGTGTTAGTCTATTACTAAGCATGTTAGTCTATTACTAAGCATGTTAGTCTATTACTAAGCGTGTTAGTCTACTACTAAGCATGTTAGTCTATTACTAAGTGTGTTAGTCTATTACTAAGCATGTTAGTCTATTACTAAGCATGTTAGTCTATTACTAAGCATGTTAGTCTATTACTAAGCGTGTTAGTCTATTACCAAGCATATTAGTCTATTACTAAGCGTGTTAGTCTATTACTAAGCATGTTAGTCTATTACTAAGCATGTTAGTCTATTACAAAGCGGATATTATCATCATTTTGTTTAATGTAACAAGTTTTCGCCATGATAAAGCTGAAAAATAGTCTAAACAAGTATCACCCATTATCTTCAGTCTAAACAAGTATCACCCATTACCTTCAGTCTAAACAAGTATCACCCATTATCTTCAGTCTAAACAAGTATCACCCATTACCTTCAGTCTAAACAAGTATCACCCATTACCTTCAGTCTAAACAAGTATCACCCATTATCTTCAGTCTAAACACAATTTCTTTGCCTAAAGAACATTTTCTCCCTTGTAATTCGATGAACTGACAATTTGTATAAACTAGTTCTCAAGAAAATATTGTAGGTCAAAAATAAATAGATAATACATTACCACAGAAGTATAGTTAGCAGCCGCTGTAATCTGTGTAAATCTTGATGTGGATTCTGCTTCCTCACGGATTTCTAAAGCTGCATTTTTCATCTGCTGTACCTGTAAAATAATTAAACACCATAAACATGGAAATTCTTGTTTCTTTGTTTGTTTGTTTGATGGTGCTTAATGCCACTTTCTACAATATTTCAGTTATATCGTGGCGGTCAGTTTAATTGGTAAAGGAAACCGGAGGACCCGGAGAAAACCACAGACCTGTCACAAGTCACTGACAAACTTTATAGCATAATGTTGTACACCTCGCCCAGATCGAGATTCAAACTCACAACATCAGTGGTGATAGGCACTGATTGCATAGGTAGTTTAAAATCCAACTACCATACGATCACGGCCATGACGGCCCCTGTTGGCACATGTACAATTCGCACTCTCTATAATGTTTATCTGGAAAAAGTGTTGGTTCAATGAGTATGCACTCATCAGAACACATGCATAATAAATTTGTCCTGGTCTGGTTGTGATTTTCTCTACACAACAGTCTGGTTCTATGTCATATGGTAATGTGTGTGATAAAGTGAGCAGTGTCTTCACATCTGAAGATGTGTCTGAAGCTAAATTACTTGTATTGGTCAACACATAATTTTTACATGATAAATGATAATAATTTATTTAAGAAATAATTACCGATAGCCATATATTTATATTGTTTTTACCTTGGGTTGGCACTTTATGCCTTCATTTTACCCCTCGCTGCCACTCAGGGTAAAATATTTTGCATAAAGTGCCAACCTGTGGTAAAAACAATATAAATATATGGATACCGGTAATTATTTCGATTCTAATAGGACAATTAAGGTAAAATTTCTAATCAAGGTGGTTTGAAATATTACAATTATATTCCCTTTTAACAAAGATGTTTGAAATGACACCCGAAAAGGTGTTTCAATACCGATGGTAAATATGTTTTGAGGTTACTAAAAATTAAATGTTGTCATTCATGAACATCAATTCAAAAGAAAGGGAAAATACTGCAAATTCTACTTTGACAAGAAGGCGTACACGAAGCCAAAAAACGTCTGATCTTTACGTTCTAAGCTGGAAGTCCCCATATGACGTCATATTGTTTATGTGCCAAAGTCGTCAACAACATTTTTAATTTGTGTGATTTTAGACCCAGTGATATGCAAGAATAAGATATGTCATTCAGGATCTTCACAGGTAATACTATGGTATTATTACGTGATGTTTTTCATATTGGCCTAGTTATAGGTCCGAGGCCTGCTGTATTGGCCTGAGGCGCAGCCGAATGTCAATACAGCAGACCGAGGACCTATAACTAGGCCAATATGAAAAACATCACGTAATGATACCTTTATTAATTAACCAGTCCAATATCTCTCGGGATTTTTCCTTGCAATTGCCGAAATGTCTAGCGGACTGACTGACTGGAATTGGGCCAATACGGAAAATATTCGTATTGGACTGATTTTTGCCGTATTGGCCCAATGAAAGTTTTTATATTGTATTGACAGATTTGATCATATAAAGGCTAATAAATCAAAGTTAAATAATAAAGGTCTATATTCCCCGTCTGTTTTATATATCCCCCGAGAGGATTTCCAATACACGTTATTTATTTTGTGTATTGCATCATTGGGTATCTTTTACAAGGGAGTGTCATGGAACAGCCACTTTACAAACACAGACCACATCTACCTATGACGTAATTGGTCATAGATAAATATTCTTTTTACCATGGGTTTGGACTCTTGAAGTGTTTGAAGGACGTCATATTAGAATTGAAAATAACTTAGGACATATATAATTACGGTAGTTTTGAAGGTCGAGACAAAACATTATCACTAGCATCACAGTGAGTACAATAAGACAATGTTTGTCAAGACCTTCAAAACTAACATTATTATATTATCAGTAATATCATGCGTGTTGATAATTAATCACAAATTTTCATTTTATTTGCCCACATGAATAAAGAAATCAAACTCTTGACAGAATTTAAACCCTTAGAATTGCATTGCTTCCAACCTACAATCCAGATATCAGGAATAGTTAGACAAACAATATAATTCATTGATTAAATGAACGGCTTTACATTTCAAATTATAGATACAGTCATCGGTAGATGAAATCAAGGACAGTATACGAGGGCTGTCCGTAAAGTTCGTGGACAGGACCCGATTTTCCTAAAAAAACAACGTGTTTTTCCAAATTTTTAGCGATACCTGTATTCCTTAATTAAATGCGATGCTAGGGCCAAAAAAAAATATATGTGTGTTTACTGTCACATGTCCAAAAAATCTAGGGTCGGTCGGTCGGGATTAATTTTTTTTTTTTTTTTTTTTTTTTTTAAACTTTCGGCAAAACTGGAAATAGTCGTGCCCGGTTCCGGAATCCAATTCCGTCCTTTCATTTTCGAAATTTCCGGTAAGCCGTCATTTGTTTTATGACGAGTTACACAGTTTTTCTACCTTCTTTGCTCTCAATTTCGACAAAAAGCTAGCGGTTGAATAAATAAAACATTGCTGCTGATTAAACAACAAAAATGGTTATCCGAATCCTGTGTAAAAATTAGGGTGGAATAATTGCTGAATAAAAAGGTTAGGGTCGGCGGCTGAAAAATAGGGTGGGTCGGGTGACCGTAAACACACATATTTTTTTTTTGGCCTAGATATAAAAAATCTGTATCAGATTTTAATTTCCTAACTTAATTAAATCGATTTTGTAATGTCTGTCATAGGGCACCTGGAGCACAGTATAAATTACTGTAACTTCTATGTAGTTACTTGTGGTTAGCCATGATTTTTTTTCATTTTATCGTGCAAATTTGAATGAAACTTGTACTGTGTTGATAGTGCTCTTGACGTCACATCTGTAAAATTTGAATCAGAAGTACTCTCAGATGGCTGCAGAGTCCAGTTTTCAAACCTTGAAGATGAAACCTTCTTCATCGGAAAAAACTACGTTTTCAAATAAGGTGGAGCAGAGGGCCGTTATAAAATTTTGTGTCGACATAAGAAAAAACGCCAACTGAAACGCATAAATTCATCAAACAGTCAGTAACATATTCCAATGTTAGTCGCTCGTTAGGGCTTTAAGAGATTTTCTGACGGTAGAGGTAGTTTAATGGATGATAAATGCGAGGGGAGACTGTCTTTTAAGACTTCAGACGTGAAAAATGAAGTACGCAACGTTACTGACGGTGACGGACGTTTAACTGTGCGTGAAGTTGCGGACAAGTGCGTTATATCAAAGACAACGGTACATGAAATTTTAGTTCAAGAACTACACATGAATCGCATTTGTGCGCGATGGGTACCCAGAATGTTATCAGAAGAAAATATGACAAACAGAACTGAGGCATCAAGACAATTTCTTAGAAAAATTAGCCAGAGCGGAATTGGATTTCTGGATAGAATAATAACCACAGATGAAACATAGTTTCACTACTATGACCCGGAAACAAAGCAACAATCAAGTCAAAAAAAGCAAAAGTGACAAAATCTTTAGGAAAAATTATGTTTATTAATATAAAACATCCACCGTACAGCCCGGACTTTGCAGTTTTCCCCTACATCAAATCCTTCTTACGGGGAATGAGGTTTGACAATTTAAGTGAATTAAGACAAGCCGTAATGAAAACTGATCAGTTTGTGCAATTTTTTTATGACTGGGTAAGACGACACAAGAAATGTGTAGAACTTAAAGGTGACTACGTAAAAAAAAACTAGTATTACTGTGAGCACAGCTCACTAAGATATACCCCCCGCTCCCCACATCTGTCCAACCTATTTCCATAACCAAAACATTACTGATTGTTCCGACCAAAAATGAAAGGGACCCTCACCTCTTCACCGGTAAGCTGCTGATAAAATTTCAAAACATTCCGAGAAACACTACTCAAGTTATCATACGACATAGGGTAAAAATCCTATTTTCCGTCATATCAAGTCCAATAACTCTGGAACGGCAAAAGTGAAAATCGTCAAAAATTAAAGGGATCCTCCTCTCTTCACCAGTAAACAGCTGATAAAAATTTTAAAAGATTCTAAGAAACACAACTCAAGTTATCGTACGACATAGGATTTGTCTACAGACGGACGGACATGGTGAAACCAGTATACCCCCCTACAACTTTGTTGCAGGGGGTATAATTAAATTGGTTTAAGCGTTTGACGTCGCTTAACGTCAAAAACTTTTACCGCTGTGCTCCGGGTGTGAGTATGCTTATTTATAAGATCGAGAAAAATTCATACTTGTAGTTCATTTTTATTTACAAAATTTTGTTCACTTATCGAGTAAACTCTACTATAAATGAAAATTGCAATTTCTGTTTTTCAACAAATTAAATAACAAAATTACAGAGGTTGTCCACTAACTTTACGGACAACCCTCGTATGTCCTTGATGAAATACATAAAATGGAAAAAATATCCCTGCATTGCACACTTGAAAAATCTCCCCTAAAAATGTCAAACTTTCCATAAAAATTTCAAGAATCTCACAGATTGTTAAACTGAAAGTATCACGTGTAAGCCAGATTCTGTATTGCAAAACATGTAAGGGTATGAATGAACAAGACTACATATTTATATTCTACTGGAGTGAAATATCTTGACTAATCCTGAAATTTGAGTGGTTAATCAAGCCAGGGATATGAGCCCGTATCCCCGGGGTAAGGCCAGGGATATGGACAGGATTTTTTTTTTAAATGGCATCTCATCATCGCTTCATGTTTATACTCATTTTGAAAAAATAAATTCCAATAATTGATTGCACAGATTTTTTCCCCCATATCCGTTCCGATATTAATATTTCTGTTTTTAAAAAGAGGAGATAATCGAAATTTGTCGTCTGCTGGTAAACAAAAAAGGCAAAACGGTTTGCATCGCATTCTATTGAAGAGATAAATGAGAAGAAAAGCAAACTTGGTTCCAAAGAACACACAATAGCAACATTCCAGATGTGGACGCCTTTTTCTATATTTTAGTAGAATATAATTGTTTTTCGGGCTTCACAGGGAATATGAACCTGTATCCCCTGTGAAGATCCTGAATAACATATTTGTATACAGGAGATTACAAACAACAGATGATCATGATTAAGTTTACCTTTGATTGTGTTTCTTTCCTAGCTACTTGTGCATTTTGTAGAAGCTTCTCCCGTTCAGATTCCTCTTGCAAGGTGAGTTGTCGTAAGAATCTTTCTTCCACCGTACTAGGTATAGTGATTTCACCGAGTTGGAAATATTTTACATCAACATAAATTCCTTTATCTTTATCCTCGCATAAGTTTCTGCTTTTACAGTTAACTGGACAAGCTTAAATAGAAAAGAAAATAATTAACAGTTAACTGGACAAGCTTAAATAGAAAAGAAAATCATTAACAGTTAACTGGACAAGCTTAAATAGAAAAGAAAATCATTAACAGTTAACTGGACAAGCTTAAATAGAAAAGAAAATCATTAACAGTTAACTGGACAAGCTTAAATAGAAAAGAAAATAATTAACAGTTAACTGGACAAGCTTAAATAGAAAAGAAAATCATTAACAGTTAACTGGACAAGCTTAAATAGAAAAGAAAATCATTAACAGTTAACTGGACAAGCTTAAATAGAAAAGAAAATCATTAACAGTTAACTGGACAAGCTTAAATAGAAAAGAAAATCATTAACAGTTAACTGGACAAGCTTAAATAGAAAATAAAATCATGGTCTAGTTTGAACAATTTATACATGTAATAAAGGCTCCCTTTCTGAGTGTAACACTTATAGGTAAAAGGCTCCCTTTCTGAGTGTAACACTTATAGGTAAAAGGCTCCCTTTCTGAGTGTAACACTTATAGGTAAAAGGCTCCCTTTAATTACTTAAGTAAGAAAAACCAAAAAAAACAACATCAAGCTAAGTGTATATTTCTATGGTAACATTTATGACAGTAAATAGTTACAGTTAAAATTTGGTTTCATGTTTTTCAATTGGAAATTTGTAGCATCAGTGGTGTTCAGAGATCTGCTAAAAATATTTGCAAAACAGTAAGTTCTAAGTTAAGCATCTATGTCCCGATAGCAATGGTAATTCTACTGCAAAAATTCCGGACGGTTCTGTATGTGACGTTGCCCAGTTGGATACCAAAATACAAATAACTCACAAATTGTTTTTCCATCGTGATGGTAATATTCAGACAATTAACTTTTTTCAGATAACTTGCCAGAGAACAGGCAGAAATTTCAATATTTCCACACCTCTGAGAACAGTGTTTCAGCTAGACAATTGCCAGTTTTATCAAAATTTCTTCATGATATTCTTTAATAATTAAGCAAATGTTTTATAAAGTTTTTCAGGACAATTTGAGAAATAGGTGGGCAAATGTCGTGAGACCGGTGCCTAGCTGAATCACCGGAGAAGCATGTTTTTATATACCATATATAGCAGACGACACAATTGAAGCATGTTTGTTCTTACCAAATGCCCATGATTTACATAAATTCTGAGGGGCACAACAAGTTCCTCCAAGTCTCTCTCTAATTGCTTTATAAATTACAGCTTCTATTTCTTTTCTTTTGCTTACAATTTCTCTTGTGTTATAAACAGGTATAGCACCCTACAAAAAAAAAGAAGACTAGTCACAATATAAAGTTGGTACTAAATCATCAATGTCAATTAAGAGGCATTCTGAGGCTGTGATCGTATGGCAGATGGATTCACACAGTCGAACCTGTCTTTATGTGACCTTTTAAGGGAACATTGAAATAGGGCCATATAAGACAGGTGGTCACTTAATAAATATTGTTAATTAATATTAAATACACTGTGAATGGAAATTAAATTTCATTGAGGTTGTAGAAAATGTTCAAACTGTTCCCTTTCTTATCCCGAACTGATGTATTTATCAAACAATACAATAAGCTAAATTTTTCTTTTAAGTTACGAACATCATTTTGGATGTTACGGGCAATATCTGTTACTGGTAAGTTAAATATCACTGTTACCAACATCAAGTTTAATAGATACAGACACCTTATCATAATTATCCTATACCAAAAACGACTAATTGAGCGATATTTGCGACATGCAAAAGCTTCAATTCCCTGATTATGCGCTTACCATCGTGAGATGTACGTAACGTAGTTACGGACATCATGACATTCGTCTAGCTCCCTGTGATAAATGGCATGAATGGACACCAGATTTGGTGATTTGGGAGAAATTAATGGGTTCAAGTAATCTTACATATATGGATTTCAATGTATCCTCTAAAAGTGCTTTTTAATTTTTCGCATTTAGCAAAACACATATGCATGCATCAACCACGAAATCTATTAAAATAAAAATAAGGTCACATAAAGCACAATTCTTACAATACATGTCAATCTAATTAGAATCAGATCTCTTACTTGCTCCACTTTACTGATATGTCGTGGTGTGGGAGATCTGAGGCAACCCTATTATGGGTCACATGCGAATGACCTTATGTCATGAATATATAATGATATGATAAATACGGGTATGACCTTTTTCGGCAAATCATATTGCTTGTAGCATGCAAAGTAGCTTAGTAACACTTAAATAGTTTTGCAATCACCAATTTCATTGGACAGTATAGAGGGTCATTCACATGTGACCCCTGTGACAGATCTGATTCTAATCAGCTTGTTTACATGTGAACTTACTTTCAATGCATCAATAGCACTTGATTTCATTATGTCATCATAGTCAATGTTAAATTTTTGATGTAGATCTGCTAGCTCGTATGACCGCAAAAAGTACAGTAAAATAGCTGACACTCTGATCTAAAATGTATACAAGAGAAAATCTTAAAAAACTGACATGACTTCTTCATTCTTAATTATTCTAAATATACATAATAACGGGACTGTTGTGGTCGTGATCGTATGGTAGTCGGATTTACAACTACATGTGCAATCAGTGCCTACCAATACTGAAGTTGTGAGTTCCCATCCCGTTAATGGAGAGGTGTACTCTATACAACATTATGTGATAAAAGTTTGTCAGTGACTTGCTACAGGTTGGTGGTTTGCTACGGTTACTCCAGTTTCCTTCACCATAAAAATTGACCGCCACGATATAACTAAAATATTGTTAAAAGTGTCATTAAACACCGCGATATAACTAAAATATTTTTAAAAGTGTCATTAAACACCATAACATAATAAACTTAAACGTAGCACTAAGGTGTAAGAACAAAGACTGGATGGCTCCGAATCAGAGTGGAGCGACATGTCTACCTGTGGACTTTTGTTTCAGCAAGTATAAAAATCCAACTCAGCGTTTTGGACTAGTACAAAGCAGACATCATCATCATCTCATCAAAATGTAACATGTTCTCGCCATAATATAGCTGACAAATTGCCAAATAGGCATTAAACAACAATCACTCACTTATAGTATACGTAGAGGTTACACATTAAACAACAATCACTCACTTATACATAGGGGTTAGGCATTAAACAACAATCACTCACTTATACGTAGAGGTTCAGAATAGCTGTGTATCTACATATTTTATGCAACCAAAGTTGAACACATCATGTGTAGGGTTAGTGTTTTTTAGGGTTATGGTGTTTTAAAAAAAAGTTATTTTGTGGAGGTCAATTTTATTGGTGGAGGAAACCGGTGGACCTGGAGAAAACCGCTGACCTGTCACTGACAAACTTTATCACATAATGTATCAAGTACACCTCGCCTGAATGGGATTCGAACTCACAACATCATTTGTGAAAACTCAGTGAAGAAGTATGTGTGAATAAATAACTGGTTTGTGAAATTTCCTGTTTCTTTAGTATTTTTATGAAGATGAATATAATCAATCATGTTTCAAGGGATATACAAAAGAAAATTTGACTTAATGTAAATCGGTCAGTTCCGCAATAAAGATTCTGGGGAAAATTTTGTTTCTGCTCTGAATATTAACTTTCTGAATATTAATCCAATTATTACAGAAAACCTATGAAATGTGCCAGAATCTAAAAACAATATTATATGCATATTTTATAAACTTACCTGAAGTTTATCAGAAGTAAAAGCTTTGACGTTAAATAAATTGAGCTCATGAGCGTCTGCTGGGAAAATCTTAAATTCATAATCTGGACCAATCAGATGAAGTCCACTTTCATACACCCTGTCTAAATCTACTGTTCCAGTGCTCTTCTGTTTGGCAAATGCCATCTATCAAAAATATCATAAAATGTAACACTTCATTAATTACTACTCGGCTTTAGTATAAATATTCTTGTTATTAGATAATGAACACATAAATTGTAACTCGGTAACATATATACAGGAGCCATCGTGGTTCGGACCAGCAAATTTTTCAGTTTTTATTTAGAACTATATATATAAAAATAAATTCAAGAATTTGATTCGGACAAGTAAATTCAAATTTTCATTTTAAGGACTGAAGGTCACATCGGTTTTTAGTGGGGTTCGTATTGCTAGATCATTAGTTTTCTGTATAATATTCTGTACATCGTTGTTTGTCCTTTTTCTTTTGGCCATTGTATTGTCTGTCCTTCTTCAAATTATGGCTTCCGATTACCCATTTGGTATCTTCAAACTTTCTTTAAGCTAACCAACAAGCCTGCTACATGTAATTATTGTGATATCACAAACTCACCATATACTGAGAGCTGATATCTGACTTTGTCAATATATTCAACTGTCTTGCTTCTGACTAGACAGTCAAAGATGAATGAAAGGTTACTTTACATAATCCTATACAGGATGTTGATTTGTACATTTTTCCCTTTGATCTTTTTTTATTTACACACGGTAATATCTATTATCAAGCAACTAGTGTGATACTAACATATTGATATACTGTTTTCTAATAGGATGTTATAATAACGGCACTGACGTCAACTTACCAAACCCTCGATAAACATACTATTGTCTACAAGTTATGCACAAAATGGACTTCTCATCGCTTCGCCTACGATACGATACTGCACTGAGAAATCTATTTTCGCAAAACAAATCAACAACGATATATAATATGTATCCACAAGACAACTGTCCAACAAACATGTAACTTTAATAAGACTGATATAATCAAACCTCGTAGTAATTTAAACTGGAGAAACTCATTGGTAGTAAGATGACCATCAACCCAATGCCGATTACAAATAGAATAGCTACACATTTAAATATGAGTGGTACTTCACCATCCGCCATTTCTTTTTACAACTGAAATTAAAAACAAACATGATAACATAATCCAATTATTACAGAAAAACTTAAAACATCAACTACAGAAAGTGGACAAAAGTATTCACATGAATAACAATTTTTCAAAATCCAGGTACCTGTATTATCCTGAAGTCAATTCATGTTCGATTTTGACAATTGTTTTATCAATACTAGAGGCTCAGTGGGATGAGCCTGTGTCGCTCACCTGTATTTGGTTTATTTGGCCAACGGATGCCAAGTGATGGAAACTTACCGGTAAGCTAAGAGCACAGCAACTATTCTGTCTACAGATGGACGACGGCAAAGACAGTGCCATAACATAGCTGCAAAATTCTTGCGGTCGTATAAAAAGAACAATTTTGCTTTGCATCTGGACACCAAAGACCACTTCTAACAAAATAATATGAAACATGAATGCTCATGAATCTGAAAATTTTCTACCGATTTCATGCTCATCCAGTGCATCAAAATAGTGTCGATATTTTTGGGCCGAGATAGGTCGGGGACGACTTTTTTAGGGTCAAAACTAGTCTCGTTCAATCTAACTCTCGCTCCTTACGAGATCTCAAAAGTTAACTTGCGGTGTGCAGAAAAAAAATGTTTTGTAAGTATGTCAGAAGAGATTTAATAAAATTTGAAAATAGCAAAATTACCTACTGTAGGTACATATTTATTACCATAAAGAGCTCGCTTCGCTCGCATATTACTCACTATGAACAATCTGATTAAAATCAGCTTTTATTTATGCTAGGTTCCCCCTAACATCTGACCAACTTATCCAGATAAACTTTAGTATATGAATATTACACTAAAATTGAAAAAGTTCATAAGGCGTTGTTAAAATATTGCTAGCGTTAAGTTTATTGGCTGATCACAGGTTCATTTGGACATGATTTATACTTGGGTTCACGCCAGATGTTAGAGAGAGGGTACGTATTACAACAGTTGATTTTAATCAGATTGTTATTATGAGTGAGTGAGTGAGTAATTGTTGTTTAACGCCAACTCGGCAATATTTCAGCTATATCATGTAGAGAACAATTTAATTTCCATTGAGATGATGCCGAGATTCACGAATAGATATGTCGTCCCACTCGGACACATTATCCTGATTCCGAGCCAACCAGTCTTTGCTCTTTCTCCTTAATGCTGCATGCTTAGCGGAGAAGCAACAAATACCAATTTTATAGTCTTTGGTTCGACGCGATCGGGGCTTGAACTCACGATCTACAGCACTGGAGGCAAGCATGCTAACCACGATCTACAGCACTAGAGGCAAACACGCTAACCATTACATCACCGACGCTGTTGATTGCCATTATGAGCGGCTACAAGTTGCCATTTACATTTAAGAGCATGTCCTGACCTAGATAATATGCATTTGGTTTAAATCCCATTAACAATATCATGCATGACTACACCATTTGGATGCCACTTTCATTGAGGTTTTACACTGTAGGCGTAACAGAGAAACTGTCCTATTTCTATACTCAATACTAGTATTATACAATATTAAACATGTACTAAACAGCATCCGTAGTGTAAAGTGTCAGAGTGGAGCGACATGTCTACCCGCAGTACTATTAAAATCCAACTAAGCGTGTTGGTCTAGAAAAAAGCGGACCTTTGTGGGTCCGTTCGCCCTGATAATTAATTTAAAAAGTATTTTAATTAACATACATTTGCATGTGGATTATAACCCATTAAAAGGTATGCTCGTCATTAAATTGCTTTTCTACATTTCAGACAGGTGTGTGTTACTGTTTAGTGTTGATTGACAGGCGAGGATAATCTCCAGTGGTATTATCAAATAAGACAACACCCACTTGAAATTAATGACAGGATATGACCTTTCTTTACGACCTTATCACTTCAAAGATAAGCATAATTTCTTATCAGATCCCACATGCAATAAAAATGACCACATTTGCATTTATTTTTAAGGCAAACTTTATACGACCGAGATACTTTGTACACATAGGTTTATAAAGTACATTTGCTCATTGAACCGCGATCAACGTGATTCCGCGATGGTGATGAAAATGATAGAATTTGTCCACGATCATGGTCCGCGTTGAATCATCGCGACGGTCCGCGAACTGTTGATTTTGTCCTTGAAAGGATCACGGATTTTGCGTAATCCGTTTGGACTATAGGGTACATTTGTATAATACATATTTTAATTGAAATTAAAGAAATACTGATATAGAAAAGTATTAATTAAACAAATATGAGCTTTTGGAAATTAATTAAGTTATTTTCAAGTAATTATTAGGCATATTGTCTGAAATGCTTAATTGAAATTAATGATTGTTGATTTCATCATTATAATTAATTGATCGTGATGTACAATGTAAGCTTGGTTTGAGCAAAACAACTTGCAAACATAAAAGAATTATTTACTTTACACCTTGTGTTCTTTGATCTTGTGTGTGTTTTGACAAGCTTTACTCATTATCGAAATCAAGGATTTATATATATTCTTTATTTGCATAATAATACACCCATGTGGGTCAAGCAAATACAAATACAAACAAACAAAACATAGAAAACATAAAAAATTACAATTTGATCATAATATAGAATACACAAAATAAATGCTATTAATCAATATTATATTTTTCACATGTCACACCTTTGACCGACAAGGACCTCATTTTTGCAATTCTATAGTAGAAAGGATACAAATCTCGTATTTTCTCACTTTATCTCGCATGGCGAGGTTTTATGCTACAACAGAGCAAAAAATAATTAATTCATTTTGAAATGCCTTGAGAATTCGTAGGAAAATCAACCAATTCAGTGTTCCAGCTAGGAATTGAAAATGGAGGGGTGCGACTTTGAAAAAAGGGCACTTCAGCGTGTCAAAAACTATGAAAAAGGGCAATATAGTTATTTTCAGTTACTTAATATTAAAAATGTCTTTCAGCACTACATTGAATTACACCAAAGTTTGTGTTATACATCGCCCATATACTACACTACACAAAACAATCCTTGGATTTGCCGATATAGGTTCAATGGAAAAGTTTTTTTGATTTTTTCTGTATCATCCCTCATACACGTAAAATTAAAAAAGTACAGTAGAGTTTCATACATCTAAAAACATATTAAAAATGATAAAACAAAGAAACCAATCATGCCAAGTTTTGTTCTATATATCGAATACACATTTATATACTTTGGTATGTCGATTTCATGTAAACAAGGAAGTTTATCGATTTCTAAATAGGCCACCCCCATTTCCGCCCAGAGCGCTGCCATTTTGACAAATGATGGTAAACAATCCTTAATAAATACAAATCAGGAGCACTGTTTTCAATAAAACTCCTTCTATTCATTGAAAAATATTTATATTATCACAAAAATGATGGCTCCGCTTCAATATTCGGTATGATGAGAGAAGAGAGGAGTTTGAAATTTAAATTTGAGTCTTAACCGCCCATAATAGGTGGGATTATGATGGTCAAAAGGGCAAATCGATTAATGTCAATTATTGATGAAATATGGGTGTCAATACTGTATACATCTACAAAAAGTCGATACTTTATTAATGATTGGTATTTAGGACAAATATTTTCACTTTATACCTGTAATTGGGTGATTTTCAAAAAAATGAAGACTTCATTTTCAGAGAATAATTTGAATATTAAATGATATGAAAGAAAGATAAATATCTTAAAACAAGCACAATGGTAACAGTTATCTTCATGCAAAGTGTCATGGAAATTGCTCTTCCGGTTAAAAAGTTATCCTCTAAAAACAGGTCATCAGAAATGTGACGTTTTAGCGTGACAAACTTTAAATTGAATTAACTTACCTTGATGATAAAAAAAATAAAATAAAAAAAATATTAAAGAAAGATGGTATTCTATAATTTCGTACCATTTTATTTCAAATATCTAGATGTTTTGTGACCCTATGATTATGTGACAAAACATTATTCTATTTTTTAAATTAGTGTACGTGAATAAATTTAACTTGGAAAATTGTACAAATGTCAAATTAAACCTTAATAGTTTTTTAATGTTGAGACTAATTACTAAATTAGTTCAGAAAAGTCAAAATATGCTGTAAAAAAACATTAGTTATAATAATTTAGTAGTATTAGACTGGATGAATACGATAGTTATAAAAATTGGGCTTGCATAAGGAGAGACACAAAAAATGTCAGGAGTGTGACATTAAGAAGGGTCCAAGGGGCTGAATAGCCCATATTCCAGACCTCGGAAACAGGTAAAACAGGTAAAAAGTATCTTAGTTGCATAGTACTATGTTGTATGCTTTAATGGTTCACAATTTTCTTTATTTTCCAAAAGCTCCAGACCCAATCAAAGAAAAAAGTTGGAAATAGCTCTGATATATGACATATCATAACTAGGAAATCAAAATAACTAATGTCAGGAGTATGACACTTTTAATAGGTATATCTTTTAAATAAAAAAAAAATAAACCATGCTTCTACAAACTTCCACAATGTTTTCAATTTAATTACATATAAACAATAAGTAATAATTGTAGTATTTTTGTATATTGCATGACACCTTACTCATAATAAGTGATGATATAGGGTTATATTTTCTTAAAACATGTCAAAATATGGATTTTTTCTAAATGAAAAATTGATGTATGTTGCTTTAGATAAACAGAATACTTACTTTAATATATCTTGCCTTTCATAAAACATTTCCATTCTTTTGATATAGCATTTTTGAACAAAATGAACTGTGAGCTAATGCTCACCTATGATACCCCCGCTCTTTGGCAAACAGGAAGTAGGAATCTGACTGGTCAAAAAACGCTTCTCACGATATGGGGTACCTATATGAAGCTTGTGACCAAATATCAGATTTCTGCCATCTATAGTTGCTGAGAAAAATGCGACGAAAAATGAGCATATATGTTCAATGTGTAGAAAAATCAACAAAGTCAGCAAACAGGAAGTAGGAATCCGATGGGTTCAAAAACGCTTCCCACGATATGGGGTACCTATATGAAGCTTGTGAGCAAATATCAGATTTCTGCCATCAATAGTTGCTGAGAAAAATGTGACGAAAAATGTGCATATATGTTCAATGTGTATAAAAACCAAGTATGTCGGCAAACAGGAAGTAGGAATCTGATGGATCCAAAAACGCTTCCCACGATATGGGGTACATATATGATGCTTGTGACCAAATATCAGATCTCTGTCATCAATAGTTGCTGAGAAAAATGTGACGAAAAATGTGCATATATGGTCAATGTGTATAAAGACCAACTAAGTCGGCAAACAGGAAGTTGGAATCTGACGGGTCCAAAAACGCTACCCACAATATGGTATACCTATATGATGCTTGTGACCAAATATCAGATTTCTGTCATCAACAGTTACTGAGAAAAATGCGACGAAAAATATCTTGGACGGACGGAAGGACGGACAGACAGATGGACAGAGGTAAAACAGTATACCCCCCTCCCCCTTCGGGGAGCAGGGGTATAAAAATTATCAATAATTTTTCATTCAACAGTAATGTCACACTCCTGACATAAAAACATTAAATGTCGATTGCAATTGCAGTAGGAAGTTTTTTTGCAGAGTAAATTATTGAGAAACATGGGGAAACTAATTTGAAAACCACTAAAAAGTAATTTTATACTAAGAAAAGATGATCTATTGCTAGTTTTAATAAATTTCAAATCCATTTAACCATTTTTGATGAGATAAATTCCTAAAGGGCAAATAATTAGCACACTAATCATTAGAAAAAACAAAAACATAATTTTGAATCTTTTTTTAATATTTACTGTTAACTGTAAGAAATATAAGCTTTTGAAGAAATATAACTTTCAGTTTGGAAAGAATAAGTTGGTTATATTATTTTCAGCTCGACAGGTTTATTTTCGAGAGGGAGTCAGGAGTGTGACAATTTTATTTAAGAAATAGATTATTTTGTAAGCATATAGCCTCCATAAAACTGCTTGTAATTGTCTCGGGGAATTATTTAATTCTCAATAAGCACTATACTCTTGAAAAGATGTATAAATGGTTGAAAACTTGAGTTGTCATTTTTTATAATTATTATAGCATTACTTAGAATATGATAAAATATGATTGAAATAACATAACAATGCAAAAATGAAATATATTCAAGGGAAACCTTTTTCCAGTCAAAATAGATTATGTACTACTACTTAAAAAAGTTATTGTGACCAACAATAATTGCATTTAGCTTGATATTTGGTGTATTTATCTTTTAGAAAAATGTGTCAGGAGTGTGACAAAACATCAAAAAATGGACAATATTTTCATTTGGTTACCTCTAGTTTTTACCACCAATGATCAACTTAACTTAACTTTTGTTATATTTATTAGGCATATATAAATAATTGATTTACAACTATTAAGCCTCATTAGATCATATTTTTTATGCTTGTATGAAAACTTTAATTACCAGATTTTTTAAAATACAGTAAAAATAGTGGGTTTTTTTATATACTGAAACTATTTTCTCACGATATATACAAAGTTTGGTACCAAAATGTGCCTTTTTCATATCATTATCAAATGGAAATAAACTTACCGGTAGGTCTTTTACCAAACCCAAAAGAAAATATTCCGTCTGAGGAAATAAGTCTGTATTTGTTATCATTTTAACACTGTGTTGCTAATAAAAGTTGGAAAAAAATTAATTTGTTTTCATATATTGCACTGAGCAACTGAATCTGAAAAATATATCATATTGACATTATTTTACGACCAAAATTATGTCAATTTGTCCAATTTGAAATTTCACCCTCTATGTCACACAAAGTCTTCATTTTTTTGAAAATCACCCAATTATGGTTTGATATATTTACAAATACTGGTTTAAAATGTTGAAGTGATGAAAATTTCCACCATTGATCAAGGCACGCGCATCGTCAACGAATTGCACAATGGGTAATCTCACTTGTTCTCGCCACGCAACATACTTACATATAGTACAATCTATGTTAAATCTCGCGAAATTCATATCCTTTCTACTATATAAATCCATGTCGAAATATACACTTTTTAGCATGCGCCATATTTAAAATTTCTCAATTCATTATCTATTTAAACCATCAAATCATGTATACTTCATTTATTTTTAATATCTGATCATATTATATATAATTATCGGGGCAAACGTGGGATGTTTCAGATCAATTGTACTTGGCGACAACAATAGTCGTATACGAGTATTGTACCAGTATTGTAATTATTGTGCTGGTTCTAATTAGTATTGCAAGCATATATCAATAAAGACTGGTACAATATTATTGGATATCTCTGAAAAAATTATACAAACATTGCAAAATTATGCACAAAGAATATTTTTAAAGAGAACAAATTTTTGTGAACAAAATTAAAATCTCAAGTTAATAAAAATAAATTAAACTAATTCAATACATTTTTATTTTTATTTTAAGGTAATTAATTACATACATTTCAAGTTTGTCACAATTTGGTTTGAACACAACCCAAGCTGTCATTTACATTAATAAATCTATCTTTTTTTTCTTTTTTTTTAATTTCAAGTCAACAATATTGCTTATTTATCATAAAATTTTATATTTTAGCACAGAAATGCACATAAATGTAAATATATATTCTCACAAAACTTTTTAATTTTTGTTTACATCGCCTGTAAACTGTTTGGTCAACTGCCAAGATCGAAAACCACGGTAACCGAATATTCCTATGAGGCTATGCAAATAATGCCCGTGTCCAATCTGTCTCTCACAGCATTTTCCATGTCTACATTACAATTTTTACAGGGCCCTGTGGGTAATAGATCTTTCGATATTGACAACTTTCAAGTTCCATGTCAATGACATTTTGTGATGTAGGCCTCGGACCTCGGTGGTGTCGTAGACGGTAGTGGATTAAAAACTTGTCATGTCTATTGTAATTATATTTAGTTGTTGAAATTTTAACTTACCACGAATGCTCTGTAATGAAGAAACAGGTAAATGTAATCGGATAGCAAGGATGCAGTGAACTCGTCCTGACCTACGATCAAGCTGACCAAAACAGAAATTGCACGGAAGTTCATGTGGCTTACCTCCCCTTTCGAGAAGAAGAGATTTCGAAATAATATACAAATATTTACACATTTGTGAGGGGGAGGACAGGGGGAAGGGAGACAGCCTTGACAGGGAGAAAGGAGAAAATGAGGGTTCCATGGCGTTAGTCCGAAGGTCCGTTTGTCCTAATGTCGACCACCCATACGTTAGTCCGAGATTCCTCTGCCGTCCGACGGGGTTTTGTTCGACTTGCTGGAGCCGTGGGACGTCAGAGCGCTCTCTATAAGCGAAACAGCGGATTTGCCGAGCCAATTCTGAGTCGGCACATTTCCACGTTTCATGGCTATCGGATTTTATTTTCTATCCGAAATTCTTATATAAATCGCTTCACCAATCATTTTTCTATTAATTCATAACCATCTTACCCTCAGAAAGTGGTGTTACACTGAGTACAGCACGATATTCTGGAATTACATAGATGTAGAATTTGGTACGCGTATGCATAAGTTGTTGCGGTAGTTGATTGGAGTTTTCAATATTCCATAATAATTGGTATATATTTGAGGTTACACCCCGTATTTTGCGACCATCAGTTGTACATTAGAACGTCAGTTTAATGATTTTATGTATTCTCTTTTTAATGGAATGTACTTGTCCCTCACAAAACTTAATTTCAGATGTGCTTCTGTTTTCTAATCCCTTTCTCAGAGATCGTCTTTTTTGTGTCGTACCAAAAGGGACTCTTTCAGTATTTCGTAGAGAGTAAATGACAAGTCTTTAGACTATTCTTAAGAGTTTGTTAAGCAAGAAAATCCCAGTTGTTAATTGGATCAACAACGGGTCTTAAAAATAATCTTTGACTAAATATCTTTTAAGTTTTAAGCTTAAACATATATTGGTTAAGATCAGAGTGGAGGGTTTACTTCATTGGAATGATTTCCATATATTTCAGAGACGACGCGTTTTTTTCCTTTTTTTTTAGACTTAGCACGCTTCGATCCATAATTACAAAACAGGGGTTTGGTGCAATTTTAGGCGTGTTTTCTACAAAATGTTTTAAGTTTTACCTATATTTGCCGATTACACTTTTTTTTTTATAGCAAAAGGCGGGTGTACAGCCTACAACCCACCTGGATAGGCCACTGCTTAGTTAGGATGTGAATAAAAGTATCTTGCTTCTCTTACTTAATTTGATAAAGGACTGAATATTAAATCAATTCAACACTGTTCGACACCTATCCTTTGATCGAAAAACAAGACTAACGGACCTTAAAAAGTTCGGACTAACGGACCTTCGGACTAATGAACCTTCGGACTAACGGACCTTCGGACTAATGAACCTTCGGACTAACGAACCTTCGGACTAATGAACCTTCGGACTAACGGACCTTCGAACTATTGAACCTTGGGACTAACGGACCTTCGGACTATCGAGCGGTCACGGAAAATGAGGAAAAAAAAAAAAAAACTAGATGATAAAGGGCAACTCGTTTTCTCCATTCATTACTTTTTCTTTTTTTCTACATGGTATAACAATTTTCTCAAGAATACCAACTTCCTAGAGACCAGAAATGACTACGTAAATAGAAATTAGACACGTTTGTGTACAAGGGGGTACGAAATGTCGATGTCGCCAATAAAAAATAGCTTTATATTCATGTAAATGACTAGGATATTTACCACTGTAATGGACAATGTACATCAGTTTAAAAAGTACTGATCTGGATTCTTTCATTTAAAAAAAAGTACGACCATTACCAATAGACAACAAAAAAAATTTTGGCAAATTTTCCGTTGTCTCCAAAACTGTCAAATCTACTAGTCCAAAAGCTTGTTGTTATATATGTGAGATCCTGGTTGATGAAGACAGATTCTTTGTTTTGCTTATTTAATAGTCATAGCATGAAATGTCTCGAAAAACACCAACATCATCTGGGAAAATAGCGCTTAGGTGAAAATATATTTAGTAAAACGACGGAAATAGTTAGGAAAAATACATTTATAATCAACGGGACTTTTAGTATACATATGTATATGCTTATTAAAGTCTAAAGTAGTATTGCATTGTTACACAACATGCAAAATAACACACAAGAGGTCCAAAGGTGTACTTTTTAATCCATAAATATTTAGTAGCAATTCAAATAACTTCAAATTCACCAATAAAGTTAACCAAAAATTTAAGAATTCTAATTTACGTGACAAAATATAACAAATTTGCAGTATTTACTAAATATTAAAGAAGCATTAGCTACGATTTTGACCAAAAAAAATAAATGTTTTGGAAATTGGTAAATAGCTTTAAAATGATGAAATAAAGGTAAACATTTCACATTAAACAGCTTATCGTACCACTTTTAGCCTTTTGAGAACGGAAATTACCATCGATTTATTATTTCCTTGCGAGCAAATAATTTGACCTCGCTTTCTCCGTATGCAACTGACCTTACTAGTGACAGGTAAAAACGAATAATTTGTATTTTGTCGCTTATTAACTGCAAACTTGCATGAATCTTTGTCCGTAATTAACGCCGACTAAAAGCAGATTCACAGAAAATAAGAAATAAGTGCATTGTTGTACTGATTTAATGACGATTCGGCAAACTCCGTAAACAATGCCGATAATTAATAAGATGGCGTCCATTTCTTGATTGATCTCAAAACACGAGCAGTTGCACCTTTTTTTCCCCCGATGCGCGTACATTTCATAACATTTATAAGTTACAGAAACACGTTTTATTAAGGCATCAATCATATCTGATAGTTTTTATGGGTAACAAAAATTTACGATTTTGACAGTTAATGCCCCTTTAAGACATATCTTTGATGCCAATAACTGATTGGGTATATGAATCTCCATCGATGTTTATTAATCACGTGTATACTTGGTTTGGACAAAAAATCATCGTCTGCTTAATTTCTGCATTTATGCAAGTATTCCCGCATGATTATTTCTATATGCTTTACGAAATGTAGAATGTATTTATATATGAAAAAGTCGATCGCATTTCATATTTCCATTAAAATATAAATGAGCGATCCATATGTTTGTTCCTTGTGTGTGATCGAGTGGCTTGATAGAGTCTCGTAAGTTAGAGTGTTCGTCCTGTAGTTTATACTTCTGTATAATAATACATAAAAGTATTGTGTTGAAAGCTGTGAATTTGATGGCTTTAATATTTATTATTTAACAATGAATTATGTTTATCTAATAGCATTTGATCATTATTATAGGATTAAACGCTTCTTTTCAGGAGTTCATGCATGTGTAAACGGTGCCGATGCAATCACAAACTGAATAAATATCCGAAGGACATTTATGTAAAGTTTGTGAATGCATCGGCACCGTTAAAACATTCTTGAACTCCTGAAAAGAACCGTTTAATACTTATAATTCTTCAATTTGAATCTTTCATCTATTTTTTTTTTTTTATTATTAAACTGATTTCAAGCTTGCTTTTAATTGAATACTATTGTAGTTTCCTGTCGGCGGTCGCCACATTGTTTATGCTGGTTATACAAACAAGTTCATCGAGTTCTAAACGAATCAAAAACGCAAAAAAAATAATCATCGAGTTATGAACGAACCAAAAACAAACAGATGACAATGCTCTTGTTCAATCAAAAGGCACGAAAAGCATATACATTAATTCTATGAGAATTATTTTGAAGTGCACGGCTAATATTTGTTTTCTAGAAATGGGAATATTCAGTTGTTGTAATAGTGCAGATGGATTCCATGGAATATCTGCATGTGAGTGGCACACAGTTGAGTTGCTAAACAGATTGAACAATCTAGGCGTGATACACACATCGAAAACGAAACTTTTCGATAGAAGAGAATATTTCAATTTTCCCATTGTGAACTTTCCATTTATATATGTAGCAACATTCAAGCAGCACTTGCATATGGAATATCTATCTCTTAGTTGATCCAATATTTCAGAGCTCGTGGTTCCTATCACGATTTCCTTGATAGCGGGTTGCTGCTAACAAGGAAGCTACTAAGCCAAGGGTTCTCAGTGTTTAAATTGAAGTTATCACTTCAAAAGTTTTGCGGTCACCACCATGACTTGGTTTACCTTCACGGAATATCGTTGCCATAAATGACCACGGATATGTTCTGTTTGTCGTAATCGCAATCCGAGTTTTTTCCCATTCGTGACTTACCACCGGGTGTGTTACAATAGTAAGACGACCGCTGCCGGTAGAGGGATAGGGACTGCTAACCCTTCCGGAGCACCTGAGTTCATCCCGGATGTTAGTGGGGTTCGTGTTACTCAATCTTTAGTTTTCTGTGTGATGATTTATAGATCATCCTTACTAAGAAAAAATTCTGATTACCCCTTTGATATCTTCAAACTTTTCTTATGATAACTTGACAATGTTACTCCTTTGCCTGTAGAGAACAGGGGCGGATCCAGGATTTCAAGTTAGGGGAGTGGGCGCACTTAAAAAAATTGCGCCGAGCGGAGGGAGGCGCGAAAATGTTTGGGGTATTTCGTGTGAAAAATCACGACTTTACGCCAAAAAATCATATTTTTTTCCAATTTTAGGGGGGGGGGCGCGCCGGGTGCGCCCCCCCCCCTGGATCCGCCCCTGGAGAATGCAGAAATTACATGTAGCGATTATGTTCTAGTAGCCTATCATAAAATCCACAGGCACTCGAATTCCGGACCCCCTTTATCCTCATTTGGTCCCTCCCGCGATTATGGTATGGATCTTTGTCTGGAAGTATATCTTTGAACCATTTATCCATATTTTACAACATTCCGTGTTACAACTCTCTCGTTCTACTAACTTTTGTTTCTAGGTCCAGCTGCCGTATTACTTATATATGTATTATATAAGTAATACGGCAGCTGGAATATATGTATTATATAAGTAATACGGCAGCTGGACCTAGAAACAAAAGTTAGTAGAACGAGAGAGTTGTAACACGAAATGTTGTAAAATATGGATAAATGGTTCAAAGATATACTTCCAGACAAAGATCCATACCATAATAACGGGAGGGACCAAATGAGGAAAAAGGGGGGTCCGGAATTCGAGTGCCTGTGATAAAATCTGCTACATTGGAAAGGTTTTAGAAAACAACCTTAGTGACAAGACCGTACATATAGACTTTATTATTCAGAGTTGTAAGGTGGTTAAAATATTCCCTTGATCAAATAAACACGACAGGGTATTGGATATAGAGCAAAGATATCCCTGGTAAAATCGAGCATCCAATAGTTACTAGAAAAGGTGGCCGGAAGCTCTTTGTTTCTGATGATGTGATGGAGTTTCATGAGGCCTACAAGTCTAACTAATCTACGGGACAAGTATTGTTGACCATTCTTGATGATCTAGGCTCTGTTTGGCCTGGCATCAGAGTGTTCGAAATTAATATGTTTCAGTTTTCTGTTTAGTTATTTTTAAATTGTGTACTAAAAAGTATTGTGTTCGCGAAACTAGGATGTCTCCTGTGAATATTTACCGTTTAAAACGCTTCAAGACTTTGATATGTACTTCTGTCATTATTTTGTTAATGTTGTAGACCAAGAGAGACTGTTACATTGTATATTTATTATTAAGCAGTAAAACAGGAAACATTTCTTTAAAGAACACGTTTTTTTTCAGTGAAATAGTATTACATTTTGCAAAGTTGTAATCAACGGGACAACTCTATAAATTTACGGGACAAGATTGATAAATAAGTTAATTGCTTTGTTCTCGAATTTAACGGTTTGGTGTCTGTTCTGGTAAATAAAGGAATGCTACAAGGTATTTATAGCCACTTATTTATTTAATATGATATCAGTGTGTAATTTTAAGGCAAATGAAAGGTAACAGCAATGTATTAAAAAATTAACATATCTGTGCTCTACTCATGTTATTGAAGACCCATGTTTTGAAACAAAATAAGCGCTTCAGCGATGAAATCTTGGTATATTTTATTGTAGGTCACTTCTAGTCACATTTCAAATCCATTTCAAAATACATATGCTCAATTGTATGTACCATCAGAACAAATAAATAAGTGTATGCCTATTTTCAAATTTGCTAAGAAATCATTGTACAGGTGGTTTTTTGTCGGTACATATTATTATGAAAACATCATCAAACGTTGAAAAAATACTTTGGCTTTTAATGGCCAGTATAGGCACTTTCCTGATGACAACCTATAAATTGGTTTTTCTTGACAATTTTTTGGGGGATTTTTTTTTCTGCAATTGTCGCAGTTCCGTGAGAATGAGTCGCTGCAGCATGTAATAAAATTTAATCACATTTTCAATTTTTGTTACTTTTTCATATACAATAAAACCTGTATATAAAGGAAACTCAAAGGAACATGAAGATGTGCTTTTTATGGGCAGTTGTCCTTTATATACAGGTTAAAATTGTATGCATTAATCATTAATGGGGAAAATGAGACTGTCCTTTATAGAGGTGCTTAAGGCAGGTTTTACTGCACATTAAAGACATTTTGTAAGTGTATTGATCAAAATAATAGATAATTAGACTGTTATTGTTTATAGTCTAGGAATGTGTCTCATTTTAAATTGTTCCAAGTCAACACACTGCACAGAATCAGTATTCTTAATTGAAATAATAAATCCTAGTCCCTCATTTTTCAAAGTTTTGACCTTTTTTTATTTTGCACTGAAGAAAATCAGAAGAAAATCAGGTGTTATATAGAGGAGTGTGGCCTTTCTCTGTTCTGATGAGAAAAGAATAGTGTGCCCTATAACCATGACCGAGGAAAGTCTTTGTGAGTTAATTTTGAAGCACATTCACAGAGGCGTCAATTGTAACGACATGACCACCGAGGAGCGATGATCATGGTTCTAAAGTAACGTTGTTCATGAACTGTATAATCATTTTAAATTGATTGATTAATTAGATTGATTGTGTTCTTTTAGGTTTATTTTATAGAGATAAATATGTTCTTGTTACCCTCAATATGTTTCAACCATGAAATTGAAATATAATATTTCATATTTCCACAAACCCATTCAGCTTCTTTACTGAAAAGAAAAATTATATAATAATATTCACGATAAAGCACAAAATTTACCTAAGTGTGTTTATTATGGACACTAGTCTAATGCATGAATAGGGGGTATGGTGTTTAACGCCACTTTCACGTTAGTCTAATACATGAATAGGTCACCAATAACTAAATAATATATGAATATGGGTAGAATTTTCGTTCAAGTATATGAATGAGCATATGATACATGTGACTCGTAATGGAGTATCTTCAGATCTCGAAACACCACGACATGCTAGTTAAAGGAGGCAAGTGAAAGATGTGATTTTAACTAGATTGAACTTTCACCACAACATCTGGATTATGTAGATCAAAACATTGACTGTGGAGTGTATCTAATTTTAAATGCCACATTCTGATGTCCTAGAGCACAGATATGTTCTCCGATTGCAAAATATAGCTAGCATTACATATTTTGGTCTCATCTTAATAAACCACGATCTAGAAAGCTGAACATCAAGATTATCGAGGCAAAAATTTATATGAAAATTATGTAGAAATATTCAATACTCATCTTTTGTGTACTTTTTTTTCTCAGTTGATTTCCTTGGTAACAATGTGCAGTTGTCCTCAGAAACTCTGCCATTTTGTTGTTTATCGTATTCTTTTTTTGGTTCTAGATTCTTTTCCTCTACAATTCCCATAATTTGCACTTTTACACATGGCAGCTGTTACAACTTTGCATCGATATTTCTTGATATATATCGGTTAAAATTATTTTCTTGTTTGTATGATCACGCACAATTGTTAAAATAATTTATTTGATAAACAAATACAAAAAAATGTATTTCAGTTGGACTGTAACAATACAAATACAATCAAAAAGACAATAAAAGATTTTTTTTTACGGCAGGATTCTGCGGAGGACTCCAACGTTGAGTTCTTATTTCGACATTCTTATTGGAACATAGAGTACTTATTGAATTTTGCTGCAACGGTGAAGAAAAAAGATGATGCTGAGCCAATGAAGAGTGGCTCTGTTGAGTCATTCAAATAAACTGTTTCATCACTAACACACGTATATATAGTTTTATCTTCAAATCTAAAAGTAAAAAAAAAAAACTTTTCTAAATTTGTTAATTATAGCAGCTGAAGCGCAGTACCTAATGTATTGGCAGAATCTTCAATTAGTTGAAGGCAGCAACTTATACAGTAGAAGTAGAACCTTCTTCATTCTAAGCAATTTTCTCTGGACCGTTCTCTCCTCCTTTTGGGATTGTGAGTTCTGTTATTTAAAACGTCCATCTCTTTGTTATGCCCTTTTTAGTACGGAAGAATGTATCTCCATGAGAACGTCCTTCAAATGTAGACTAGGAAGACACACGTCAGTAGAGTATGTTCACTGGGATATATTTAAGTGATTTGTAAACAAGGAAAGTACTTTATTTATATGTAATCATGATCATTGCATGCTCGCTGATCATAAAATCATACTTAAAGTCGTTCAGGCTTAGTAAAATTAAAGTCATTTGAAATTACAACACAACAATCTTGCGGAACTTGCTAAAGGAAAATGGTTGTTATGAACAAAAGCTTGCATGTTAATTCGAATAAAAACTTTGAAAATGAACATTTAATGATAGGTTTTCAGTACAGAACTAGGAATCGTTTGTTGAACTGACAAAATATAGATTTTGAAATTTGTTGGTACAAATAAACGTCAGAGAAAACCGAAGGGACAATCAAGAATGGACAATCCAGAGTAACTAGCAACATTGGGTACACAAGACACAGGACCAAAATGAACGTTAGAGAAAACCGAAGAGACAATCAAGAATGGACAATCCAGAGTAACTAGCAACATTGGGTACACACGACGAAGACAAACAAAACAAAGCAAAAACAAACACAAAAAATATGTGTTGGGCACCACTGTACGCAAACAAACACAGATAACACATGGGCGTAGCTTGGATTGAAATTGTATCGAGGCAGTAGGTCGGGGGCGCAGCACCCAAAAGCTATCGACTTTGGCGGGGGGGGGGGGGGGGGGGGGGTTAAGATTTTGACGGTTTGATAGTAGTTATTACCCTAATTTGGCAAATTAGCCACAAGTAGGTTTTTTAAATTATTGACATTAGAATACATGAAGCTATGCGTTCATCCCCATAAAATATTCATTACGGTCCTACATGATTTAAGAGTTGATTGACACACCAGGGTATCTTCAAGCATATTTATAAGATGTATGGCTCAAACATAACCCTTATTCAGACAGATTGGTGGTTGATAGAGAGAGCCGGTTACATTGACGACCGACGGACCAAGGGTAGTGCTAATGGATAGCAGAATGAATAGAAACTACGACGGATGTACAGACGAGTATTCATTATCTCAAAACCCGCTAATTAATGGAAAAAGAAAACAAAACTTTTACTTGCTTTGTCTTCACATACACACAAATATTAAACTTCAAATGTCACACTAACGAGCAATACACTAATCAAGCTTTAAACCCATGTTTGAAATGTTTATGTCTGTACATAATACTATTAATGTCAGCAAAGTAAATTACAAGTGCAGAGCGCCAGTTCTTCTATTACCCGTATCGAATTTGTCTAGTATTTTGACCCTGTCAACATTTACGTCTCTGTGAACGTGCAAATAATGCTAGTCCGTTTGGTCTGTCCTCGACCATTGTTGTTCTGTTCCATTGCTTTAGACGTTTCAAAGCAGAAAAATATCATTCACATGGTACGGATCCTATTGGCATGGTTAGTAGAATGTGGAAGATTTCGCGAATGTTTGGGTAATAATCCGGGTCGGCCAAAATGAAAGCATCTGATAGGAAGGATGGATTGTCTTTAAATAGGATCTTGACAGAACGTACTCCACCGGTGGAATTCCTGTTGAAAAGTTGTATTTTGGGGTAGGTCGGCACTGTACCAGTCAGACTCTCGCAATTTCTGCTGGTGTCAGTGTCATTGTTGCAGTAGTCAGAGGCATAAGTTTAGATTCCAGGAACATGTCTGTTTTGTCAGGTGGAAAGCGTTGGTCTAATTGCATAAGACAATGGTCAATGAATGCGAAGAAAACATTCACTTTGAAGCACTGTATAGCCCTGTCATCGATTTCTCCAGCAGTGGACCGATGATCCATTCTTGGTTTCTCGATCACCACATCAACAGAATCCGTTAACGCTTCAATCCCCCCCCATAAGTTACGAAAAGTATTATCATCTCTCTGTTCTCTGATGACTTTCTTGCAAGTGTTTGCATCAATACACGCCTTTACAATATCACAGTCTGATTTCACTAAGGCTTGAGCTAGGGGTCTTGTAAAGCTCAGAATGTGCTGTGTAACAACTAGGGCTACGATGATTTGGGAAATTTGTATCATCCTCAAGTGAGATCCAGCCTCCAATCTTGCATCACTGCCAGAACTTTCTCTCAAGTGAGATCCAACCTTCAATCTTGCATCACTGTCAGAACTTTGTCTCAAGTGAGATCCAGCCTTCAATCTTGCATCACTGTCAGAACTTTGTCTCAAGTGAGATCCAACCTTCAATCTTGCATCACTGTCAGAACTTTCTCTCAAGTGAGATCCAGCCTTCAATCTTGCATCACTGTCAGAACTTTGTCTCAAGTGAGATCCAACCTTCAATCTTGCATCACTGTCAGAACTTTCTCTCAAGTGAGATCCAGCCTTCAATCTTGCATCACTGTCAGAACTTTGTCTCAAGTGAGATCCAGCCTCCAATCTTGCATCACTGTCAGAACTTTCTCTCAAGTGAGATCCAGCCTTCAATCTTGCATCACTGTCAGAACTTTGTCTCAAGTGAGATCCAGCCTTCAATCTTGCATCACTGTCAGAACTTTGTCTCAAGTGAGATCCAACCTTCAATCTTGCATCACTGTCAGAACTTTCTCTCAAGTGAGATCCAGCCTTCAATCTTGCATCACTGTCAGAACTTTGTCTCAAGTGAGATCCAGCCTTCAATCTTGCATCACTGTCAGAACTTTGTCTCAAGTGAGATCCAGCCTTCAATCTTGCATCACTGTCAGAACTTTGTCTCAAGTGAGATCCAGCCTTCAATCTTGCATCACTGTCAGAACTTTCTCTCAAGTGAGATCCAGCCTTCAATCTTGCATCACTGTCAGAACTTTTTCTCGATACATCACTTTCAGATTGTTTCGCGCATTTATACTTAGAAATCAAGGTTGATAATGTGTCAACCCTCGCAGTCCACCGTGTTTCACATAGCTTAGGAACCGATTGTTTTTTGTAAGCATTCTCAATCAATGTGTTAATGTCTCAATCAATAGTAGAACCATTTCGGAACCGCAAAAAAATAATTCCGGTTTGCATACAGTACGATACAACAGATGCTAACTTAGAACTTACAGTTAATGGTTACGATTAAGGTAAATCTTAAGGTGTTGTTGTTTATCTATTATATTTTTTACAGAGGCAATTGCCTCGGTTGTCTCAGTGGATGCTACGCCTTTGATAACGTAAATAAGACATGAGCCATCCTACATACAGTTGGAGATAAAGACGAACCGAACATCGGTAATGGTAGCGAACATCACAACACGGAACTCAGAACGTAAAGACAGTTGATAGAACAAAATGTTGGACATAACTATACACAAACATTATATACAAAAAACAATAAGACAAGGATGTATAGTATCTGGCATTTATTACACTAAACGACCTCCTGCGAATCCGCCCTGCCAGTTTGAAAGTGGACAAACCCTCAACATATCACATAATTATTATTGATCGGGGACCAACTTTTGTATCTCAAATCAGAACTCGCAAACATTTTCCTGCTCAAATTGATACGGGCCCGGTAGTCGGAGGTGTTCGTTTTAAATCGAGTTATATTTTTAAAATTTGGACTGCAAACTGATTCCATCCTGTCAGTTTGAAAGTGGATACTCCCCAAAATACCGTATAACCACTCGGGAACCAACTTTGGCATTTCGGAACAGAACTCTTGCACGGATCCATACGGCCACGGGTAGGCGATGTATTGGCTTTAAATCGGTGTGTAATCTAAATATTTGGTGTACAAACTTAATAAATTCTGCCATTTGAAAGAGGATACTCCGTCATAATACATGTACGTTAACTCTGGGGTTAACTTTAGAACTCCAAAACGTTTTCCCTCTCTGGTCGATACTCCCCAGGGTATGCGGGTATCAACGTTTGGTGTACAAACTAATTCGCCAAAGGTAGTAACCAAGGGTTTATCGACCTCAGCGAAGCAACAACAGAGTTCGACTCCGAGTCAAGATTGGTATCTTCGTGGGTACCTGGATCAAAAGAATTGATTTATAGAGGAGGTACGTTCCATTAAACTGTCCATGTGAATTCAGTTTACATTTTGTATATACTAAGCATTTTATTTATAGTTCGATGTAAAGCTAACACCTCCACTAACCGAAAGCAGAGAAACCTTAGGGAGTTCAGTTCCGAGTCGCCAAAGTTTATACATTGTATAATCATTGTATGCGGTATAATATTCAGGGTGTACCCCCATTAATCTGGCCGTGTGAATTAAGTTTATACACCAAGCTGCTGTTTATTTATAGCTCAGTATAAAGCTAACATCTCAATCTATCCGAGGGTGTATCGAAATAAGGCAAAAACTGTGTACTCTGTTCTGAGTTGCAGAAGTTGGTACCCGGGTATATGCGGTATATGGAGGGAATATACCTGTACTTCATCCATCAAACTGTCTAGTGGGGAATATACCTGTACTTCATCAAACTGTCTAGTGGGGAATATTCCTGTACTTCATCAAACTGTCTAGTAGGGAATATACCTGTACTTCATCAAACTGTCTAGTGGGGAATATACCTGTACTTCATCAAACTGTCTAGTGCGGAATATACCTGTACTTCATCAAACTGTCTAGTGGGGAATATACATGTACTTCGTCAAACTGTCTAGTGGGGAATATACCTGTAATTCATCAAACTGTCAAGAGGGAATATACTTGTACTTCATCAAACTGTCTAGTGGGGAATATACATGTACTTCGTCAAACTGTCTAGTGGGGAATATACCTGTACTTCATCAAACTGTCTAGTGGGGAATATACATGTACTTCATCAAACTGTCTAGTGGGGAATATACATGTACTTCGTCAAACTGTCTAGTGAGGAATATACCTGTACTTCATCAAACTGTCTAGTGGGGAATATACATGTACTTCGTCAAACTGTCTAGTGGGGAATATACATGTACTTCGTCAAACTGTCTAGTGGGGAATATACCTGTACTTCATCAAACTGTCTAGTGGGGAATATACCTGTAATTCATCAAACTGTCTAGAGGGAATATACCTGTTCTTCGTCAAACTGTCTAGTAGGGAATATACCTGTGCTTCATCAAACTGTCTAGTGGGGAATATACATGTACTTCGTCAAACTGTCTAGTAGGGAATATACCTGTGCTTCATCAAACTGTCTAGTGGGGAATATACCTGTACTTCATCAAACTGTCTAGTGGGGAATATACCTGTGCTTCATCAAACTGTCTAGTGGGGAATATACTTGTACTTCATCAAACTGTCTAGTGGGGAATATAACTGTACTTCATCAAACTGTCTAGTGCGGAATATACCTGTACTTCATCAAACTGTCTAGTGGGGAATATAACTGTACTTCATCAAACTGTCTAGTGGATTCTCTTTGTACACCAAATTTTAGATTTTTTGCTGAATGTAAATCTAAAATTACCACCTACCAAGATAGAAAAGTCAAAATGCTTAGAGGGGTACAAGATAATCTAAAATTACCACCTACCAAGATAGAAAAGTCAAAAATTACCACCTACCAAGATAGAAAAGTCAAAATGTTTAGAGGGGTACAAGATAATCTAAAATTACCACCTACCAAGATAGAAAATCAAAATGTTTAGAGGGGTACAAGATAATCTAAAATTACCACCTACCAAGATAGAAAAGTCAAAATGTTTAGAGGGGTACAAGATAATCTAAAATTACCACCTTCCAAGATAGAAAAGTCAAAAATTACCACCTACCAAGATAGAAAAGTCAAAATGTTTAGAGGGGTACAAGATAATCTAAAATTACCACCTACCAAGATAGAAAAGTCAAAAATTACCACCTACCAAGATAGAAAAATCAAAATGTTTAGAGGGGTACAAGATAATCTAAAATTACCACCTACCAAGATAGAAAAATCAAAATGTTTAGAGGGGTACAAGATAATCTAAAATTACCACCTACCAAGATAGAAAAATCAAAATGTTTAGAGGGGTACAAGATGACCATGTTCAGAGGGGTACAAGATGACCATGTTTAGAGGGGTACACGATGACCATGTTCAGATGGCTGATGCCATGTTTAGAGGGGTACAAGATGACCATGTTTAGAGGGGTACAAGATGACCATGTTTAGAGGGGTACACGATGACCATGTTCAGATGGCTGATGCCATGTTTAGAGGGGTACAAGATGACCATGTTTAGAGGGGTACACGATGACCATGTTCAGATGGCTGATGCCATGTTTAGAGGGGTACAAGATGACCATGTTCAGATGGCTGATGCCATGTTTAGAGGGGTACAAGATGACCATGTTCAGATGGCTGATGCCATGTTTAAAGGGGTACAAGATGACCATGTTCAGATGGCTGATGCCATGTTTAGAGGGGTACAAGATGACCATGTTCAGATGGCTGATGCCATGTTTAGAGGGGTACAAGATGACCATGTTCAGATGGCTGATGCCTTGTTTAGAGGGGTACAAGATGACCAGGTTCAGATGGCTGATGCCTTGTATGATTCGTTCCTAATAATTTCTTTTTTGTGTCCCTTCTCTCTATTTTTGTGTATTTGGAGGTAGTTCGTTTTTGTGGATGTTTGAGCAATCATGAATCATCCATTTTTTATATTCACATTTCGTCTTCATCTATCTATTATTTTTGTAGCCAAACACTTGCATAGTGTCTTAATAAGGATTTCATTGTAGTGGACATGTATGTGTATGCAGATCCAATTTTTTTGGAAGTGAAAGTGAAATTTCATTTTAACTTCCAAAATTGGTAATTTCAATATTCACAGCTGGTATGTTTCCTATGTACTTTACAACTTTTCCCAAAAATATCAATATTATTAAGATGTCTGAGATTCTTCAATAATAATTATCAAAACTGAAATTCAAATATCTTGAAATCCAATTGTTCCATGATATAGCTATTGTTCTTTTTGTTCTATAAATGTATAGTAGCTTGGTATTTTTTCAAAAACAAAATAGGTTTGAGAGCTTCCCAGGAATTGATTCAAGTCAGAATTCCAATATTTTGAAATATAATTGGTCCATATCACAGCCATTGTTCTTTTTATTCTAGAAATCTGTGGTTGCAAGATATATTTCCAAAATATAAATAGGTCAGAGAGTCTTCCAGTGGTAATTCAAATATTTGAAACCCCAGTTTTCCATGTCATAATTCGTTTGTTTTTATGGTTCCAGAAATACATGGTTGCTAGATACTTTAAAAATAATAGATGTAGTTCTATGAGTCTTTCAGGATGTTTACCAAAGTTTGAATTCAAATATTTTTTTAAATCTAATACATGTAGTTACATTTCACATGTCACAGGTATTGTTCTTCTGGTTCCAGAGATATATGGTTGCTATAGCCTTTTCCTAAATCAGCATAAACAGCATAAATTAAATGAAAGAAAAATTTGAACAACAAAAAAAAAACAAAAAAACTCAGAAGATATGTTGTACTACCCATTGTCATGAAGCTACAATTTAAATTAAATTCATTTTGATTGCAAATAAAACAGTATGGGTCAAATAATGAAATTTCTATTTTTGATAACAACAGCCATCTTAGAAGGAGGATGGAACTGCTGGACACAATTTTGAAATAAGACCACAAAAGGACAACCTCAGTAAAGCAGTAATAGTCAATTTTTAAAAAATTCTATTTTTAGTAACAGAGGACACTATGGTGCATTTGGAAATAATTTTGAAAGCGAACCATCCAAAAACTCTTCCAGTCTAATTTGGTTTCATTTAGGTCAACGTTTTTCTGAGTAGAAGAATAAAGATTTTTATGTGATTTTTTTTCTATCAAAATATTCCTTCAAAATGTAATTTGCACAATCGGTACAAATAGGATAGAAGAAAAATTCACAGAAAATCCTGGAATATGTGCTGAACAAAGCATTGCAATGCAGATACAACAAAAAATGTACCATTTAAATTTTAGCTCATTTGTACATAAGATAAAGCAGTAAATGATCAATTCAAGAAATTTCTATTTTTAGTAATGGTTGGAATTGTGAATGGAAGACAGGGCTGCAAGATGCAATTATGGAAATAGATCACTCAAACACCAATGTCACCATCCCAATACATTTTGGCTATATTTCTATTTCGATCCATGATTTCTGATCACGAGTAGAAGATTTTAATGTGATTTTTTTATGTAAATAAACCTAACTTGCATAATCGGTATAATCTGGATGTTATGTAAAATGACTCATTATCATGAAGTAGCAGTTTAAAAATCAGCCCATTATGACTTAAAACAATGAACTAAGTGGTCAATTACATAAACAACTTTTGTTAGTAGCAGCAGCCATCTTGGATAGAGGCATAGGGTGTCAGACACAAGTTTGAAAGTGGATCCAATTTGGTTTGGTTTGGATAAATGGTTTCAGAGCAGACGGTTTAAATGCAACTTTTTATAAAAAATAAACCTAATTTGCATAATCTGTATAAATCAGCTAAAAGAAAAAATCAAGATAAACTCTAAAGAGATGTTGAACATCTAAGGGTATTGCATGGCACAAGTCGAACTGTAAATTTAGGCTCATTTTGACAACAAATAAAACAGTAATAGTCAAATTAAAGTTTGTTTTTGCCCGCAAAAACATATGTCTTCCCCCGTCCCACAAACTGTAGTCAAAGGTAAAAAATCTATTTAGGTAACAAATAAAATTAAGCTTCAATGAATTACAAAAAAAAAACTGTTTTTAATCCATGAAACACAAAAAAAAATTGATCAAAAGTGCTAAAGCAAGAGTTACAGGTACTATTCCATATTGTCATGGCAAAGTTCCCCATTCCAGAAATTTTCTGTCCCTCCTTACAATATGCTTATAACAAGATGAATGTGTAAAGATAAGGATGTTCTTTCAATATGTACTTACACATATTACAGTAGTACATGTATATATCGTGAAATTTCAAAGTTCAAAGGGACATAGCTCCCACAAAATTTAGACAATCAAAATTTCCTGGTTATATGCACAACCGTATATTGTGTCCTTACTACCTACCAAGTTTCATGAAATTCTGTTCAGTAGTTTCAGAGGAGTTGCCCTGATAAGCTGCTTCAGTAGTATATTTCGGGAAAGTTTTAAGTTCAAAGGGGCATGACTCCCACAAAATTGAGGAGATCAAAATTTCCTGGTAATATGCACAACTGCATATTGTGTCCTTACTACCTACCAAGTTTCATGAAATTCTGTTCAGTAGTTTCAGAGGAGTTGCGCTGACAAGCTGCTTCAGTAGCAAATTTCGGAAAATTTCAAAGTTCAAAGGGGCATAACTCCCACAAAATTCAGGAAATCAAAATTTTCTGGTAATATGCACGACATATGGTGTCCTTACTAACTACCAAGTTTCATGAAATTCTGTTCAGTAGTTTCAGAGAAGTTGCGCTGACAAGCTGCTTCAGAAATATATTTCAGGATATTTCTAAGTTCAAAGGGGCATAACTCCCACAAAATTTAGGGGATCAAAATTTCCTGGTAATATGCACAACCGCATATTGTGTCCTTACTACCTACCAAGTTTCATGAAATTCTGTTCAGTAGTTTCAGAGGAGTTGCGCTGCTTCAGTAGTAAATTTCGGGAAATTTCAAAGTTCAAAGGGGCATAACTCCCACAAAATTCAGGAGATCAAAATTTCCTGGTAATATGCACAACGACATATGGTGTCCTTACTACCTACCAAGTTTTATGAAATTCTGTTCCGTAGTTTCAGAGAAGTTGCACTGACAAGCTGCTTCAGAAATATATTTCAAGAAATTTCTAAGTTCAAAGGGGCATAACTCCCACAAAATATAGGAGATCAAAATTTCCTGGAAATATGCACAACTACATACGGTGTCCTTACTACCTACCAAGTTTCATGAAATTCTGTTCAGTAGTGTCAGAGGAGTTGCGCTGACCAGCTGCTTCAGTAGTAAATTTCGGGAAATTTCTAAGTTCAAAGGGGCATAACTCCCACAAAATTCAGGCGATCAAAATTTCCTGGTAATATGCACAACTACATATGGTGTCCTTACTACCTACCAAGTTTCATGAAATTCTGTTCAGTAGTTTCAGAGGAGTTGCGCTGACAAACTGTGTGACGGACAGGACAAAAACAATATGTCTCTCCACCAAAGTGGAGCCATCTTGGATGGAGGTTTGGGTTTATGGTGTTTAATGCCCCTTTCAACAATATTTCAGCTATAATGTGGCTCTTGGATGGAAAGTGGTGCTGTAAGACACAATTTTGAATAGGACCACCCAAGAACAACCTCTGAAAGGTATGATTCAATTTGGCTCGGCACAAAAGAGAATATTTTCATTTTTTTTTCAAAATCAGCTTACTGGTAATTTGCATATTTTCATCAAAATACATCATGTTTCAGTAAAACCCCTTACATATGAGATACTTCTCATTAAAATGCAACTACATACTGCTAAAAAATTCAGCTCATTTGGTGGAAAAATGGCTCTGTATGTGTGTTTACCCCATATTATCTATTTATAGTAACAACAGTCATGTTGGATGTTTTGTGAGATCATCAATTCTGAAATCAGACACCAAGGTGAGCAAAGAACGAATACATATTAAGAAAATAATTGTGTCTAAAATAGCACAATAACCTTAAAGAAAATGTGCCTTTACAAATTAAGTTTCCAATTCAAATCATCAAATTGTTTTGAACCACATCGGTATTGTAATGGTTAGCATCGCTCGCCTTGAGTGTTGTAGATCGTGTGTACGAGCCCCGGTCTGGTCAAACCAAAGACTACTATAAAATTGGTATTTGTTGCTTCTCTGCTAATCACAGCATTAAGGAGAAAGAGCAAAGACAGGTTTGCTCAAAATCAGAATAATGTGTCCGAGTGGAGCGACATGTCTATCCACGGACTGTTGTTTCAGTGAGCTAGCACTATAAAAATCCAACAAAGCGTGTTGGACTAGTTGTCTAGTACAGAGCAGACCTCATCAATATCTCTTTAAAAATTAACTTGGTCTAGCCACGATATAGTTGAAAAATTGCTGAGTTGATGCCAAACAACAATCACTCACTCACTCAAATTGTTTAGTGTGTGCTATATTCAAGTCGTAAATAAAATATTATTCTTTTATTTTAATATATAAAACATAAAAAACTAGTATTACTGTGAGCACAGCTCACTAAGATATACCCTCCGCTCCCCACATTTGTCCAACCTATTTCCATAACCAAAACATTACTGATTGTTCCGACCAAAAATGAAAGGGATCCTCCTCTCTTCACCGGTAAGCTGCTGATAAAATTTCAAAACATTCTGAGAAACACTACTCAAGTTATCATACGACATAGGGGTAAAAATCCTATTTTCCGTCATATCAAGTCCAATAACAGAGTTCGCGAATATCTCAAATTTTCTGTCAGACATAGGACTGACAGAATGCAAATTTTTGCCAGTCCCACAAAAAAGGTGGTGGTCCTACAATTTGTGAAACTTTTAACAACAAAAGATGATTAGGCCATGGAAAATTGATTGTTGGTTTCCCCTAACATGGGAAAATTTTCATATTAACCCCACAGGCAGGCTTTTTATTTTATTTTTTTAATTTTCTTAAAATTTTCATTTCTTTACTAGAATAATACATGTATGCTCCTAATAATCATACTTGTTCTGCTATTCCTCTTTGGAGGGTAATTAAATAACTCGGTTTTATTCTTGTATCCATGGAAAAAAGGGAGAAAAAATAAATAAATTCTAATTCGTGTTGAAAAAAGTGACATGGCTGGCTTCAAAAATATTGTTTCTACTAAAAATGCCAATAAAATTAATTGACCAGGCAGGATAAAACTGATCCAGCAGGGTTAGGGGAAACCAACAATCTTTTTTCTTTGGCCTTAGGGTGAAACTGGAACATCAACAGCAAACCTGAAAATAAACCGTTAAAAGACATCTTTCATTTGTATAATATTTTATTCTTCTGCAGCATATTTCTTTGTGTGTCCTCTCCGTTTAAATCGGGAGCATGTGGCAGTTTCCCTGGCCTTACACCAGTTGAGAAACGAATCGGCCACACTACCATTAATTGAACTGGTATCTGTTAGGAAGTTACGGTGCTAAAAAACATGGCAGAGAAAGAACGGGAACCAGTTCAATTATGATCTAACCAATTACCAACTATTTCCCAATGCACCACAACAGACTTTTTCGCGAGATGAACATTCGGACAATCGAACCGGCTCAAGACGCTGAAATATCGGACCTTATGAAATTTTGGCGGTCGGGACCGACAGTATTCACGAACTTTGCAATAACTCTGGAACGGCAAAAGTGAAAATCGTCAAAAATGAAAGGGATCCTCCTCTCTTCACCGGTAAGCTGCTGATAAAATTTCAAAACATTCTGAGAAACACTACTCAAGTTATCATACGACATAGGGTAACAATCCTATTTTCCGTCATATCAAGTCCAAATACTCTGGAACGGCAAAAGTGAAAATCGTCAAAATTAAAAGGGATCCTCCTCTCTTCACCAGTAAACAGCTGATAAAATTTTAAAAGATTCTAAGAAACGCAACTCAAGTTATCGTACGACATAGGATTTGTCTACAGACGGACGAACATGGTGAAACCAGTATATCCCCCTACAACTTCGTATAATAATCATGACTTATGACATGCACTGTAACCAATTAAAATTGAGATTTCTTGTTATAAATAGAATATAAAATACTTTCTTGCTATAAATAGAATATAAAATACTTTCTTGCTGTAAATATAATAAATATATGGCAATGTTTAACAAATACATGTAAAAACAATGGAGATTGTATCCTTTCAAGATTAATATGTTTTCTAGTTATCATAGTGTATAACAATTCATTCCTTAAACATAACTTCATGTCAAATATTTGTTATTATAATTTTGAATGTACACGCACATTAACACTTCGTCCATTTTTGATTAATTTTTCTGCGGCTTGCACACCTTTACAAATTTGATCCAAATCATGAAATGGAACAGACTTATTGACAGGTAAATAAACCACATGATCTATCAGGTACCTGGCTTCATGTGGATAATATTTTACTAAAGGGGCGAAATAATCAAGATGGGAGTTCCATTTTTCTGGTTCAATGACATTAAGCTGTGTGGCTCCACGGTAAGCATCTATTCCCATAGCATTTAGGGTTTTCACAAATGTGTCTGGATTGTCCTGAAACAGAAAATAATCTTTCAGTCAAAATTAAAGGAAACGTGACACACCTATATAAACATGTGACATACATACATGTACATAAACATGTGTCTGTGACATAACTACATAAACATGTGTCTGTGACATAACTACATAAACATGTGTCTGTGACATAACTACATAAACATGTGACATACATACATAAACATGTGTCAGTGACATTTCTACATAAACATGTGTCTGTGACATAACTACATAAACATGTGACATACATGCATGTACATAAACATGTGTCAGTGACATTCCTACATAACCATGTGACATACTTACAAAAACATGTGTCAGTGACATACCTACATAAACACAAGACATACTTACATATAAACATGTGACATACCTACATAAACATGTGTCATTGACATACCTACATAAACATGTGTCTGTGACATACCTACATAAACATGTAATATACAAATGTACCTACATAGACAGGTGGCATACTTACATAAACATGTGATATACCTACATGAACATGTGACATACCTACATAAACAGGTGACATACTTACATAAACATGTGATATACCTACATTGTACATAAACATGTGACATACATGTACTTACATAAAACACATGATACACCTACATAAACATGTGGCATACCTACATAAACATGTGACATACCTACATAAACACATGACATACCCACATAAACATGTGACATACATACATAAACATGTGACATACATGTACATATGTACCTACATAAACACATGACATACCCACATAAACATGTCACATACCTACATATAAACAAGTGACATAACCACTTAAACACGTGGCATACATTTTGTACCTATATAAACAATATATTTACAATGTCAGTTACATTTTTAAAGGTAAAAGGTAAAATATATTTAGGTTAAAAATATATCAACAATCAAAATAAACCTTAAATTTTTTTGGGAGCGAGTGATTATTGCTTAATGCCAATTCAGCAATTTTTCAGCAGATGTAAATCAAACTACCAAACAATCACGGCCACGACGGCCTCAACAGAGAGTACACGGTAGTATTTCCACTCCAATATAAAGACGAATAAAACAAAAAACTTGCTTAATTCTTTTGCAATGGATGAAAAGATAGTGAAACATGTTTTAACCAAACCTCTTTGAGACCAGTTTAACCAAACCTCCTTGGGATCAGTTTAACCAAACCTCCTTGGGACCAGTTTAACCAAATCTCCTTGGGACCAGTTTAAGCAAACCTCCTTGGGACCAGTTTAAGCAGGTTATATTAACAAGGATTTCCTATATTGGTACTTTATTAAAAGTTCAGCCTTATACAGGATTCTGTTTTATTCAGGGTTCGATTTAAACATGTGTCACTGTACCTGTATATTCAACACGTTTCACTGTATATTCCCATTATATCAACACCTCGACTGAGCCTGTATCAAACTTCCTTTGATAAAAAATGGTCTGATCATTTAAAAATCAATTGTTAAAGCTGTGCAAAATTTAATGTCCATTAATGCAGTGGTGCCCATTTCAAATCACAATGTACGTTGGTACAACAATTCATGTACATAAATGTTTGAAGATACCAAAGGGGTAATCAGAAGACGTAAATCGAAGGACAGACAATACAATGACCAAAAATCAAAGCAAAATGTTTTAATTCACAGTGCATTGAAACATCTTATTATTCTTATTTCGCTATAATTCAAATTTATTCTTTATATATTTTGTAATTGGAAACCCCCATTTGGCACCTCTACTGAATATGACATTCTAATACATGTGTTGTCTTACCACTAAAATTGGAAATAACCAGTAATTATTAATCTCTGTCTGTGATCCCACTAGTGTCACGGTGTCAGGTAGCCTTTCCCTCACATATTCTCCTTTAATATTAATTGTTTCAAAATCTCGCTGATCAAATCTTGAAAGTCTATATATCATTGTCTTAAGCAATGCCAAAGATGGCCGTTGTCGAATTCTTTCAATGAGCTGATCTGGAAAACCCCTTAACAACTTTATTCCGATTTTCTTGTGATCAATGTTAAAAGTTCTGGTAAAATACATACCAGGACGTATAATGGAGGGGCAATCTAACCATACATACACAAAAGTGTATTTCAATATTTTCTTCAAATAACTAAACTGAGTTTGAACGGGATATTTCGATGCTAAATCAGACATGGCCTTGTACACAGATTCATTCTTTACTTTAGCGATTGCTCCTCCAAAGGCCGTGTAATACTTGATCACGCCAAAACTAAACAGTGAGATATCACAATTAGGATGTCCAAGTTTTTCAAATCCACAAAAAGATTCGGCACAGTCCTCAATTACTTGTATATTTTTTCGACGAGCCGTGTCAATGAAGTCATCAATATTGCACCATTTCCCATACAAATGAGTAAACAAAATGGCAACTGTTCTGTCGTTTATCAGAGATTCTAGTTGATCAGATTTTGCTGAAGTTGTCTCTATATGAATGTCCCATGGAACAACCTGAAAATCAGAAAAAAATGTGTATCATTAATTGATTGATTAGTGTTTAACGAGGCATTCAAATCAAAGAAAATATGCATTGTGAAGTATTTGTACAGCTTAGTGTTATGGTTTTATAAACATGCTTTATTATTTATATTATTTTCATGGTTATGCGATCGTCGATAACTCACAGGTTTACACGCTCGGATACTCTTCACTCATCATGCATGGGTTAATTCATATAAAACCCACCGTCACAGATTTGCTTCCTAAGATCTGAATTCAGTAGTTTCCATAACAACATAACAAAACTCAAATTTTCATATTGAACAGATTACAAAAAATACAATCTTAATCGTCGATATAGCACTTTTATCCCCCATAATCCATCAGTCATTGTAACATTTCCTCTGGTTCTCTTCTTATCATTTTAATTTGCAAGAAAATCCTATATTATAATTGCCCCCGTAACTATATATTTTATCATCCTATATATTGCCCCCGTAACTATATATTTTATCATCCTATATATTGCCCCCGTAACTATATATTTTATCATCTTATATATTGCCCCCGTAACTATATATTTTATCAACTTATATATTGCCCCGTAACTATATATTTTATCATCCTATATATTGCCCCGTAACTATATATTTTATCATCTTATATATTGCCCCGTAACTATATATTTTATCATCTTATATATTGCCCCGTAACTACCGTATATATTTTATCATCCTATATATTGCCCCGTAACTTTAATTTTGTAGCAGCTTGGGACAAGCTTAACACATATTATTTCCAAATACATTTGTATTTTACTCAGAATAGAGAATATCCTTTGATCAGGGGAAAATATTCATCTCTGTCTATAGGAGTGAATTAATAAATCTTACATACGTCTATCTTCATCAATAAGAGCCAAATGTGTGTACATTGTATGTAAATGCCTAATATACAAAACCATGTAGGGTATCTAAGATGATGTGTGCATGACCTATAACCCATAACCTTAAATGTAAAGTGTTGATTGGTTCTTCCAACTCCCTCCATCACTATAGTATATATAGCTGCATCCTTGCTACCGTTATATTGCTGGTAAATTGTCCCCAAAAAAATCATTTATTCAAATTTAAATTAGTTTTAAAATTACCTTGAGACCATGGTGTCGAACTATATACACCATATCTGGTATATTTATAGCTGACATTATGACCTCTGAACCTGGTGGATAGTTCATGATCCTGAGAAATAAATCTAATCCACTCCTGACTGACAAACATGGCAGTACATGGTTTTGATTGGATGTAATTGTCCACATGTCCTGGAGATGACCAATCAAATTCTCTCTATTTCTATGACAACTCACACATTGTGCAATGCTGTAGGCAAAGTCTTTCCACTTTGCATCTACAAAAAAATAACTATATTATCAGTGTGTTGATAGCATGTTTACAGGAAGCTTACATGTACAAAAAATAACTAAATTATCAGTGTTGATAGCATGTTTACAGGAAGCTTACTCCATTCAGTCAGTTTTAAAATTGGATAGTACATATATATTTTATTAACATGGCCATATTTCATCAAAGACAGTAGAGATAGAGAGAGATTGTGTACACATGTGTATGTGTGTTAAGGATATCAAATTTGACTCTGATTCTACAATTTTCCGATTGGACTTGGGGAACTGTTCTGATGGTCTCGTGTGGCATTTTTTTTTATGTTATTATTTCCTGTGCTTTTCTCAGCAATTTCCAAAAAAAGTTGCATCTCAGCCACGGGAGCCATAATGAAGTTATTCTACAGTACTGTGACTAAGATAAACAACAGCATTGTTTTTTTTTGTGGTGTTCCATTTATTACTTATAGTGAACATCTATTCATGTGAATTTATTTAAAAAAAAATTAATCTTCCCTTAGTGTACAATTGGTAAAACTAAATTTGTAACTGTAAACGCTACAGTTCACAAAGGTCATGTGATCTATTGCCATGACGTTGTCTGTCTGTAAACTTTCATACCATTGACATCTCCTCTAAAACAACTGGGTCAATGGGTCTTTGGTTGGTTCTATTTAAAAAATGTGTTTGACAGGTCCCCCCAGCTTAACATATGACAGTTGTTACTAACTAGAGACTCTCCTAACATGTTCAATCAAGACCAGCTTTGAAAAAAATAATTTTATCAATTTTCACATACGGTCTGTCCTATATTATATTAACTCATTAATAAAAACTTAGATATATATCAAATCTAGTGCACACGGTGCGTTTCTGGAATAATCTTCATCAGGTACGTATCTGTAATAATCTTCATCAGGTACGCTCAAAATCTAAAGATTGGAAACCCAAATAATTTAAAATTTTGGGGGCAATAAAAACAAAGTGCCTAAACAGGATAGCTAAAATGGCTAAGGTCACCTATGTCTGAGGGAGGAGAATCTTAGTTTTATTAATAATTACATTATTTAAGAACTGTAAATTCCAGAAATAAATACATCTAATAAACCGGGCGCACTACGTTTGAGCGCATTTTCAATTTTAGGTGTGTTACGTTTGAGCGCATTTTACCTGTGGTTTACCTGGGGAATTTAATATCTAAAAATGTGAAAAATAGAAATAAAAATATATACACTTTATTATAAAAGATTACAGCACTAAAAAACACATAATAAAAACATCATAGGATTTATTTAAAATGTTTTATGAAATAGATTTAAGAATGTTTAAAAATGTCTATAAAAGTAGCACTAAAATCTTACAAATTGGTTCTTTCGGAAAATTTCAACCCCATTGACTTCATGTAAGTTGCTCTAGAAATTTCTCCTGTCTCTAACCTATGGTATTATTCTAAGGAAAACGCAAGTTTTTCCTTCTTGGTGCGCCTGACTGTAGCGGGGTTGTCAAGATCTCGAATTCTAATGTACGTAGTTGTCTGTATTTGTTTTAACACATCAATGAATACATATATACATGGGTGCGCAGAATAAAACTGATCATTGAAGTGACTGTGAAAGGAATCAGGGGCATTGTTAATGCGTTTAGCTGTACTGCAAGGTTTTGAAGCCCACATTGTAGGAGGATATTTTGAGTTTTCGTCCACATAGGTTTCTAATAAATAGTCAGAGAACTTAGAACATCGTTCATTTGTGGGTGCCTCTAGATTTATCTTTGTAGTCCTGTGCAAGACCAAGAGACTGAATTTTTCTATACCACGCTTGACCAAGATGAAACCTACAACCTTTAATTTCGACTTCCCTGAATTCTTCTCTTAGAAGGTTAACCATTCCAAGTTCAAAATCAAGATTTATTGTCCTCGGCTCAAATTTTTATAATAATTTCTTTTTTTCTCTCAGGTAAATAGCTACGGTAAAATGCGCTCAATCGTGGATTTGTTTGCGCTCAAATGTAGGACCAATGCGCTCAAACGTCATGCAACGAATAAACCATGTCAGTGCCGAAGCACTGACTACTGGGCGGATGATACCCTCGGGGACTAATAGTGCACACAACATGTTTCTGGAATAACCTTCATCAGGTACGCTCAAAATCGAGAAAGATTGGAAACCAAAATAATCTAAAGTTTTGGGAGCAATTAAAATATGACTTAAGATAAAAAATAAACTAGCCTGTGTCGCTCACCTTTCATTTTGTTTTAAGGAAACTTAATACAGAACCTTCCATAGGTGCTTCCCACCAAATTTTGGTTCATTTGGCTAAGCAGTTACAGAAAAGAAGATTTTTAGGAATCGACCAACCAGAAACAAGAATTGCCTATGGCAGCCATGTTTGTTAACGGATTGGGACAAAATTAGCATTCTTTATAGAGCACCTTCCATATATGTTTCCTACCAAGTTTCGGTTCATTTGGCTAAGCAGTTTCAGAGAAGAAGATTTTTAGAAATCGACCAATCAGTAACAAGCATTGCCTATGGCGACCGTGTTTGTCTACGGAACAAAACGAAATGAGCAATCCCTATAGAGGCCCTTCCATAGATGCTTCCTATCAAGTTTCGGTTCATTTGGCAAAGTGGTTTCAGAGGAGAAGATTCTTAGAAATCGACCAACCAGAAACAAGAATTGCCTGTGGCGGCCATGTTTGTTAACGGATCGGGACGAAATGAGCAATCTTCATAGAGGACCTTCCATGTTTCGGCTCATTTGGCAAAACGGTTTCAGAGGAGAAGAATTTTAAATATCAACCAATCAGAAACAAGAATCTCCTGTGGTGGCCATATTTGTTAATAGATCAGGATGAAATGAGCAAACTTTATAGAGGATCTTCCATAGATGCTTCCTACCATATTTCGGTTCATTTGTCAAAGTGGTTTCAGAGAAGAACATTTTTAGAAATCGACCAATCAGAGACAAGAATTGCCTTTGGCAGCCATGTTTGTTAATGGATCGGGAGGAAATGAGCAATTTTTATAGAGGACTGCCCATAGATGATACTTACCAAGTTTCAGTTCATTTGGCTCAGTGGCTTCAGAGGAGAAGATTTTTTAGAAATCAATCAATCAAAAACAAGAATTGTCTGTGGCGGCATTGTTTGTTAACAGATCGGGACGAAATGAGCAATCTTTACAGAGGACCTTCCAAAGATGCTTCCTACCAAGTTTCAGAGGAGAAGATTAAAATGTGAAAAGTTAACGGATGACAGACGACGTACGCCAAGTGATGACAAAAGCTTACGTTGCCTTTGGCAAGGTGAGCTAAAAATTGTGTGTTTGGTACGTCTTTTTGTCCTCTCACATCTCTGAAATAGTAAGAGCTACAACAGCTTCTTTTATTGCCTGCTTAATCATGAATTTTTTATTTGTTAACGAAGATTACATTTTTTCAAGTTTTTCACTGTATTTGGTTTCTGTTCAATAACTAAACAGAATCCAAATGTAGTGAAAAACCTGATACAAATTTAATTACACTTATTTAGGAGGGTCTGGATACGGCTATTATCATGAAGGTATACTCTTCAATTACTTTTTTTTAATGCATATGGGGTACCTATTATCAGACATACAGTATATGACTCTACTATTATAAACTGGGAAAGTAATTCTTCATGAACAAAAACAAAAATTCATGATTAAGCTGACAAAAAAAAGAAGTCGCGTCAACAATTATACAAAAACTTACCAATATGAATACAAGAATATGGTAAAATAGATGAAACTGACATCATTAAGCTCTTCTTATTGTTGGTCAGATCATTTTATACTCTGGTGTCCCCTTCTTACATGTACATGTACCTGGTAGGTTAGGCTACCTGTAACGATAAAACTAAAAGATTACAACAATTATTACCTGTAAAAAGATATAGATACAGGTATGCTTGTTTTATTTAAAGACTTTACTACAATTATTCTTAACATTTTCAAAAACAAGGCTAACTCTTCATTTATTGTTTGTGCAAAAATCAATATTATTTTTGTGTCTTTCAATATTGATTATTTTGGGGTAATTTAAGATACTGAATATATACAATGTAAGACAGACACACCTTTTCACTAAATACATGTACATGTATATATAATTAGAACACCTTTTTACTATATATTTATATATATGTAATTAAAACGTTAGTGAGTCGTCAAAAAACAAAGAAGAAAAACGGCAACATACTTCCAATTTTAATAAAAATTTATGAGAAAAAAATACATGTACCAGCTATACATGTACAGTGTATAGGTATCTTTGACATACATTTACAGTCATACATGTAGATAATAACATAATATACTTATATACATGTCAAAATTAAATTTATACAAAGTAATAAATAATACCTTGTAAGTAGATTACACTCACCACAATGGATAAAAAAAGTTGTTTTTTTAACATTTCATTTAAAATTTACCAGTCATGGTTGAATAGCTATAAAAGATCTGATAATATTGATAAGAGATAAGATACCAGTATTTTATTTTCCAATAAAGGGCCCACTTACGGCATATATACATATTCGTGTTGTAAAGAAGTGCATAGCGCATTAATTGCGTTAAGTTAAGCAGCACTTTGACTTTAGGGTATTTAAATATGTATTTCAGTTGTCCAGAAAAAACCAATAACTAGTTCAACAGGTTAATTCAATATATATTAATAATGTCAGATTAATAAGTAGTTTATATAAATATGTATACTTGTTTACATAAACAGTTCTTCTAGCTTGGTCAAAAGGAACAGAACATGTATAATGACATTTTGTATTTTAGAACTTGTTACTGGTATTGAAACTCAATCCAAAAAAAAAAAGTTTATCATGTGTCCAGTGATCAGGAAAGAGGAAATGATTATGGGCTATTGCGGCCCCATCATCACAACATTCAATGGGCCATTTCAGAGTAGTCTTTGTAAAAACTAAAATATTTTATGGGCCTTTTAATTTTTGTATGGGCCATCTACACAGAATTACAAAACTGTATGTATCAAATGGCCCATGGCCCCTGCCTTTCCCAATCACTGGTGTCTTTAATTTGTCTCTCTGTTATTGAATAACACAAGAAATATATATGTTCCGATGAACATAGAGAGGGAGAACATAAATACAACACATCCGGTAGTCCTTTTCTAATAAAGGAATTTCATTCATCTTTCATCATAAGATCATGAACAAGTATTCATCATAAGATCATGAACAACTTTTCATCATAAGATCATGAACAAGTGATCATATGATCATGAACAAGTTTTCATCATAAGATCATGAGCAAGTTTGCATCATAAGATCATGAAGAGGTTTTCATCATAAGATCATGAACAACTTTTCATCATAAGGTCATGAACAAGTTTTCATCATAAGATCATGAAGAGGTTTTCATCATAAGATCATGAACAAGTTTTCATCATAAGATCATGAGCAAGTTTTCATCATAAGATCATGAAGAGGTTTCCATAATAAAATCATGAACAACTTTTCATCATAAGATCATGAACAAGTTTTCATCATAAGATCATGAACAAGTGATCATGAACAACTTTTCATCATACATAAGATCATGAACAAGTTTTCATCATAAGATCATGAAGAGGTTTCCATAATAAAATCATGAACAAGTTTTCATCCCAAGATGATGAACAAGTGATCATGAACAAGTTTTCATCATAATAACATGAACAAGTCATCATGCAGCCTAATGCAGCAATATGCAACCATAGTATTTTTGTGATTGCTCTTGTTTTGGGTTTTTTTCAAGAGAAACAGTGTGCTTCCAAAATTTCTGATTTTCTATAATAGTCTCCCATCCTATCTCTATTTAGGGGTGATATACATCAAAAGTTTACTGGACATGACCCTATATAAAATATTGTTAGACGTTACTGTACAGTCAATGAAAAAAACATTAATTATATTGGTTGGTTTATGGTGTTTAACGCCACTTTCAACAATATTTCAGTTATATTGTGACGGTCAGTTTTATTGGTAGAGGAAACCGAAGGACCCAGAGAAAACCACAGACCTGTCGCAAGTCTCTGACAAACTTTATCACATAATGTTGCATCGGGTACACCTAGCCATGAATGGGGTTCGAACTCACAACCTTAGTGGTGATATGCATTGATTGCACAGGTAGTTGTAAATTAAACTACCATACGATCAGGATTTTAACCATTAGATACAAGATGTACTCTAGTCAGTTCTACTTTCATTCACTGAATGCTGGAAAGCTTCTCTAACATCTTATAAAAAACACCTTCTTCTTTACATTTCTGGCCGTCCTTCACTACTGAAGATTAGGTTTGCTCATATTGCATTTCCCTCTAAATTTTCTGACTGTCATTCTAGTCGTTTCAAAGCTATCTTATCCTTCGAGTTGTTATCACCTATGAAAGGTGTCGAAAGTTTCCAAACATTTTGTGTCCAGGGTGATGTAATTATTTAACTTTTCGATGTTTTGATCGATAATTGGATGTGTAATTAAGGTGTCCAAAGCCAAGGATAAATTATGTGACAAATCATTGAAAGGGATCGATTATTTAAAAGATCCGTACTACAAGCAATAAAGTGAGAAATTGAAGATAAATAAAAATAGAACGAGTTGAAGCGAGGAAGGGTTAGTAATGGCGTCTCTCCTTGTGATTCCTAAGTGGGTAATACATTGTCATTGACAGTAAAAAAAAATCAGTGGGGCAAATTTAGAGGCCGGGAGCAAGTCCCTGTGGATCATTATTCAAGTGCAGGCTTGTTCGGTGTCTAACCATTAATTAACGCCACTTTCAACAATATGTTTACCCAGGGTTCTCAAAAAGTTTTTAAGTAGATGGAGAATTTTTGGAAGTAGGCGGAGACTGGGCATGCCTTAGGCATGTCCCCGAGTGCCGTAGGCGTGAGCGGGGAGTGAGTCCAAGAGGGGGATTCCCCCTCTTTGTTGGCAAGGGGTCCTCCCTCAGAAAATTTTGAAATTCTAAATGGCAGGAGATGCAATCTGGGCATATATTTGAGGAAAATGAAGCTTTTAATTGGTCTCAAAAATGCAGGTTTTTTAGGGTGAATTTTTGTTCCTCTCAAAGAGAAATTGAAGAAATCCAAGCTACAGTCAAAATGCCACAAAATTAGAACCGACTGACAATGCTATGGCAAACACTGAATACACCTGTTGATGTTAGGATAACATCTTGGCATCATGGTTTTTTATTCATTACCGGAAATCGGTAACTTCTAATACATTCCAATTTCGGGATGACTCCGAATCAAAATCCGCGATCAACAAAACGTTTTGTGGTCATATGTTACACTGGTTCAAAAAGATCAAGAGCGATCTGTTGTTTTCTAATGCGGTATGAAATTAACAGAGAACGAGAAAAAAGTAAATATCTTGATAACATTTTAGTTTTACCAACTTCTATTTTTATTTTTTACAAATTTGTAGACGGCACTCAACCAGAAGTAGCCGGCGAAATCGCCGGTCGCCGGTACATTTTGAGAACCCTGTTTACCTTGTGTTCAAGTTATCGATTGTTAACAGTTCTCTGATGGCACCTTTTTTTCTTACCTTAACCTCATTTCGATGTACTGGGAATTCCCTGTTATGGAGAGCCATTGGGGTTAATATGCTTGACTGCTGTGGCGGGTTATTTATATCAGATATATTTGAACCAAATAAAAGATATTTTTATTATTTTAATTCTGTATAACACACTAGGATGAAAAAACATATGATTGCATAAAATGTAAAAAACAACAATTGATTTTTTTTGTAAAAAAATTGTTTGGGGTGAAATTTTATGCACTTTTTGGCAATTTTTATTTTAAATTTCTCATTTTAAGAGTTGGAAGAAACATATGATGGTATAATTCCAAAAAACAATACTTGATCTTTTTTTTTTAATGTCATTTACTCATGCTGTATATAACTTTAACTCCGATCGTATTATCGAAAAACAACAAAATTCTCACAATTGTTAATCTGGCTTTCCATAGTTTTTTCCTGCACACAACCGTAAGTGCAACTTTATTGTCATTGGTAGCTAGGAAGTTGGATAGCAGACGAACACAAAACAGTTTTCACATGTTCAATAAACGATATCTAAGTTGGTTTTTAAGATTTATCAAATGAGATGGCATATAAGGTTGAAGGAGAAGTTGACATTTATTATTACATATAATAAAATGGCAAAAGCTTACCTGAAACACAGGCGCTTGTGTAGAGTCAAAAATATGCTCGCTGGACCTAAAAATATCGTAGAGTCACCTGTTCTCGATAGTTACCAGTTCTCGATAATTATGCACGTGAGAGTTTTGACATAAATCGGGAAAACGCATGTGTCTTCTGTTCGCCAGGATTTTACCTATGGAACACCACCTCGCTTCGCAAGAAGGAAAAAATGGCTATGCTACGTATCAATGTATGTATGAACATAATCTTTATAGTCTCAGATATTTATGCACATTTTCTTATTCCAAAAATAACTCCAAATTCACCGGGTCATTGCTTAAAATATACGTTTGTGATGTAAACAAAACTTTGCTGTCAATGAAGGTCAAGTACGTATACGTCATACAAAACCGGAAATATACAGGTGGCACTGCTCAGAAAGAAAAAAATTTGGAACACCGATTCGGGTCATATCTGACCACTTTTGTCTTTATATCAATGTTATTTCTGTATTGTGTAACCCCAATGGAACACTTTTTCAAATATGTTTAATTTTACAATACATGTATGGTTGAAATCAATAATCTTGGTGCTTGCAAATATCTTAAATACATTTTTTTCTTTTTTTCCTATAGTTTTTATTAGTAAACATGCCCTCCATAATTGATTTTACACACTTATCGAGAACTGGTGTCGTAATACGGTGCACCTCGTAGTCACTCTTTCTCAACAAGCAGGTCCATATGATGTTCTAGCTTAATCTCATTAAACGTAATCCATTAAGATCAATCATATGTGTGTATTTCAATGTTGTTATATAGATCAATTAAATAAATGATGAACCAACGTTTCTTGAAGATCAACTTTAAAATGAGAATTCGTTTACGAGTAAATTTCAAATGTTCGTTACTGTCGCCGAGGTCATTTGCCATTATATAAATAGAGATGAGAACATCAAACTTCGATTTATGGATACAATAGAGTTAAATTCAACATTTGTCGTTTGATAAGAAATATCGAAATTTTAAGCTGTTTACATTTAGCATATACAAAACAAAATTGCAGTGAGAATGTCGTTGTCGTCAATATTGAAATTTACGAAAAACGTCCGTTACCACCATCTTTAACTACACATACAAGTCAATTGTTTTATACATTATCTTAGTTGTATCTATTTTAATGGCCTCTGATTATATGAAGCGTTTTATTACACATCAAATTATTTGCAAAAGATTTACATTATTCATATTACGCTCCGAATCTGAAATCCGAAGTTTTAAAGTAAATCGTAAAATGTTCGTTACGTGTTGTTTACGGAAATGGAAGAATGGTACAGATTTATCATTTTAGCAAATTCATAAGTTAATGATCTTTATGAGAAATTACGTCATTCGTGTCTCTATTCTCGATTTGAACGCATAAAAATATATGAAATGTATATTGAATAAATGTACGTGATTTAAATGTTCGTTACATTACGGAAATGTACATACGTAAAAACGTTGTTTCCGGATTTTATTCATACATTGTGACGTCATTTGAAAGTATCAACAATGGAACGTCAAGAAAAACAGAATTGAAGAACTTCTATTTCATTTACCAACCTCTAGACCTTATAGAACAAAGAGGTAAAACAGCACTTATTAATATTAACCAAATACAAGTTTCCATTTGTGTAATTATACCCAACAAATTATGTGTATCAGCCTCTGAAGCCCATCTCCCGATATGTCCATGAACTTCACTCATGATCAGCACTTGTTAACCAGTGGCATCAATTTAAAATAAGAAAATGTACGTTACCGCTTGGTAACGAACATTTAACAATTTTCTTCATGTTTTTTTCTCATCTTTGTTTAATGAATGATGGTGAAATAGGCAAATACAGTACATTGCATGTCAAATTAAGTAAGAAATTATATGGATGTCATTAAACAAACAAAACAAACAAACAAACAAGAAGAGACAACCACATATGATACAAGTAAACAAAACACAGGAACGACCATTTGGCTGCCATTCTTCATTTCACGGTCAAGGGTCTATTTATCATAATATAGGATATAATATTGTTACTGTTTAAATTTTTATATTCATGTTGAAAAAGTTATTGTTTATGCAAAGAAATCTATGGTATAAATGGTATCGTACATTTCCCCAAGATGGTAACGAACATTTAATTTGATTATTTGCAGGTTTGACGATATAAGATGGGAAAGACAAGAGCCGAGATTCAAAAGGCATATAGAGAAAGGCTAAAGCAGAAGAATAATGAGGAATATCTAGAGAAAGAAAGACAGAGACGCCGAAAAAACTATGTACCGTCAGAAAACCTTACAAAAAGGGAAAGAGATAAAAGAAACAAACAGAATAGAGAAAATCTGCGTCATTTTTTATCGAAGAAAAAGAGAAGACATGAATATAAACAATAATAATAACATTGATACAAGTGGATATGAGAGCGTAGATGAGCCACGAAATGATATCCCTGTACAGCCTCTACAAATAAGATTTCCGTTCAACAACAGAAGGAAAGGAGCCTTAAAGAGATGGAAACGAGATATAACTAACGCAAAATCAAAAATCAAATCATTGGAAATTGACAGAGATAAGGCTAAAAGAAAACTAAAATCAGCTCAAAGAAGTATACAGAGACTACGACAAAGGATAGAACAGAGTAAAGTTCAAAATTTGACTCCAAGGAAAGAAACAGAAAACATAATGAAAGAGGCAAATTTGACCAAGAATCAACGAAACAAAATTAGGAAGCAACTTCTCCTAGGAAATGTTTTAGTCCGAGAAATAAGGGAAGCAAAGAAGAACACACCAGCTAGTAAGAAAAGTTCTTTACATAGAATAATTTCTGGACAAATAGTTAAAAAGTACAGATGCATCTCTAGGCTCGGACAAGCTACCGGACTTTGTAGACATAAACTTGCTACAGTGAATTCCAAACGCCTTCAAAATGGAATAAAAAGAAGAAAAACAAAAGTCACAGCTTTACAACAGAAAATAGTAGATTTCCTTGAAAGAGAAGATAACAGCAGGTGTCAACCGGGAAAAAAGGATGCAAAGAAGATAGACAAAGGAGAGAAGGTACAGTCCTTTGTCCTCACAGATTATCTATCAAATCTCTATAGAAAGTTTATATCGGAAAACCCAGAAGTGAAAATCTCAATGGCATCATTCTGCAGATCACGTCCAAAGTATATACTAACAACCTCGTTTATAAGCCGGTGGACATGCTTATGCACTAAGCATCAAAATGTAGCACTTACCGCTAAATCACTGAAAAAAGTTGGGATCGTGGTCGATGCGAACCCAGAAAGGATGGTTAAAGAGCAAAGCTTGAAAGATAAGGTGAGAGAAAAACTAGACGAGAACACTCCTTTTAAACACAGTCAGTGGAAACGAGTAGAGATAGAAGAAAAAGGAAAAAAGAAATATGTAACGAAAATTCTTGAGACAACATTAGCAAAGCAGAAATTTATATCGATCTTTGAACAACAAGTTGATGAATTCATAAGCCACGTTGAAAGGGTCAACACACAGTATGACCAAATCCGCACATTGAAAGATAAGCTCCCACCTCATAATGTCATAGTTCAAATGGACTTTGCGGAAAATTACTCCTGCAAGTCGCTAGAGGAGGTCCAAAGTGCATATTTCAATCAAACATCTGTCACGCTGCATCCGGTCGTGGTATATCATAAAGGAGCAGGTGATCTATTGCATCGAAGTTTTATCATTGTTTCTGATGAGATGGCACACAAGGCGGGCACTGTAATAACGTTCGTTAAAGAACTTATACCGACAATTAAAAGCATCGACCCTGCTTTGGAAACCATACATTACTGGACAGATAGCCCATCTAGTCAATATCGTAACAGACATATTTTCAACTTCGTGGCAAATCATAAACAGATATATGGCATCACGGCTCGATGGAACTACTTTGAAGCCGGACACGGCAAAGGCCCGTGCGACGGTTTGGGAGGAACTTGTAAGAGAATGGCAGATGAGGCAATGAGATCTGATAAAGTGATCATCCAAGACGCCAAAGGATTTTTCGAATGGGCAATTTCATCAAGTATGAAAAATGTCAAATTTAAATTTGTGCCAAGCAGACAATGCGAAGAGGTAACGAAGGAGATAGAGGAACATGTACTAAAGACAGTGAAGGGAACAATGAAAATTCATTGCGTTGTTGGTTTAGGGAATTCTAAAATAAAAGTCAAAGACGTCAGCTGTTACTGTAATACATGTTTATCTGACGTTACATGCGAAAGTGAATGGAAAGATGAGATCACCCAATCCGTAGTAAGGAATGAAATAGTTAATAATAACGATGATAGAATGAATGATCAGATATATAGGACAGTTGAAACCGTAGATGAAAATCTCGACACAGAAGATGTACCATCTGTTTTCTTGGAGGGAGACTTCGTTGCAGCGGTCTATGAAAACAGATGGTACATCGGAAGAGTAGTTGAATTAGACAACTTAGAATGTGAAATTTCATTCATGGCAAAAAGTAAAAATCTCTTTAAATGGCCGAATTCTCCAGATGAGGTTTGGATTAGGATAGATGCAATATTATGTAAAATTTCAGAGCCGATGGCAACTGGCAGATCGCAGAGAATGTTTCGAATCCAGGCAGATGAAGAAGAAAAAATTGAAAGACTGTTTGTACCTAACCATAAAAAATGAAATATCCGTTACTATTGACTGAAATTGCGCAAACAATAAGGTTGAATATTGGCAAAAAAAGAATGCTAAATGAATTTTAATGACAATTCTAGTTAATTCAAATAGTTTTTTCTTTGATGAGTTTTGGTTAGTATGAAATTTTTGTTATATTAAAATGGTTTTTTTGTTAAAATATTCGTTACGTTTTTTAAAACCAAATTTATTAATTTCGATTGCTATATATATCGAAATTCTTCAGCCTAGTTCAATTAGTTATTCCAGTATATTTATTTATCACCAAATAATGCCAAAAATTGATATGCTTACGCAAAATTAAACAAATGTCACTCCCTCCACAAATACCCTCAACTTCTTTAAAACTGTGAAAATCATTTTAGCAACACTGAATTGGCATTAATTTTAAATATTAAAACAATTTGGAATAAGAAAATTATAAATAAGTATAGTCTAATCAGGTTCATTAACTTTTCTATCGGTAGAATTTGAATTTCCCATGAACTTTGATTCCATGTCCTACACAAAATGTCCGTTACTTTTTAAGGACGTTATAATATGCTTTATAAAAACAAAATAAACACTAGAATGCATATGTTTATTGTTCTTTGTTTTCAAAATGATTATATAAAGTGAAATTAAGTTAAAATTTACCATGTACGCTTAATCTGTCATTCAATAGTTAAAGTGAACTGAATGCATTGTCAATGGAATGGAAAATAAATATTAAAACAATTGGTACACCTATTATAAAGATTATTGTTGAACTATAATGTTTTCTGAGTAGATGATAAATGTAGTATTTTTCATTTCTTTACATCAAGGAGATTTGAAGAAAATCAACTGTTTATATTTAATGAATGATTTTAATATTTTTTATCCTTCTGGAAGTACATGTTATCAAAGTAACGGATATTTATTGTCACAAAAATTTATTAAATGTGTTCTATGTTCAACTACTCATATCTTTTAAACCAACGAAGTGTTGCATAAAATGTTTTCCATATCGAAAAGGGATATACTCAAGATAAAAATGAAACACAGTTTGCTACTAAATTACAACATTGATTATTTTATTATAGCTGAGTATAGATGGCCCTGGTTATTGAGAAAGGGTGAATACACAAAGTGTCAAAAATAAGGTCATATACAAAAATTATGTTTTCTCTGTAACTTCTAGGAGTAGAACTTTTAGGTTTGGTAGAAATAAAGAACTAATTTTGACAAACAAACAAAAACAATTTTGTAAAAAATTATTGTTTCTAAGGGACACACGGGAGAAATGTTTCTTACGCTATCGAGAACCGGCAACACCAGAATACTACAAGGCCGGACTCACTCCTACTACCCCTGTCACTTCAATCGCTATCTACCCTGTCAAAATGTCGATAGGACACAAATCGTCTACTGATTTGCATAGTGAAAAGATTTTTCTTCAAGGAAAACCCGTTTTTTATACCTTCCTACAATCTACATCCCCATTACTAACAGATAATCTTTCGATTTTGTTGAAATGGACACCTCCATGGCTGCAAAAGCGAAAGTAAGTCACGTGACATCTTTCCACCCTTTCATGATTGCATTGCAGGTGACCTGCTCAACGAGATTATATACACATGCACCCCCCTTTTAAATAAATTTCAGTTTACTCAGTAAATTACTGCAGTGTTACAGTAGTGTCCGTGGTAATATGAGGATGTCACATTTATCTATACTCTCCTACAATAATACATACTTACGTCAATGGTTGTAAACCCGGATACGTGAGAGAGCATGCATTTAATCTGGTGACGAAGTTGTGTTACCTGCCCCTGATTTTTCAGCAGATGGATAAGACTGTCGCTAATTTGTTTCCTCGGAAACCTAAAGTTCCTAGGCAAATATTATCAAAATATATTCTGCAAATAGCCTAAGTCGTATATATCCTAATTGTTCTTTTTCATATGGAAGTCTTATGTAAGGCTAATTTATTTTTGTAATATTTTGTTTATGTATTTTAGAAAATGTAAAACATTGTGAAAAAAAACTCTCTCTCACCAAAGGTCGCAAGTCTTAAACTCTAGACGTAAGAATATGAGACAGGCACAACCTGTTTAAGGGCGAAGCTTATTTGATGATAATGACAATTAGGAGGGAGGCATGAGAGGCTAATGCCTCCTAAAAAATACAGACGAAAATTGAAGAAAAACATGTTTGTAAATTTAGATCTATTTTGAACATCTTTTCCATAGACGAAAACTTTAAAGGGGGAGGGATTTCTGGTCACGAATCTCAGAAAATAAAAATCCAAATCACGATTCACGGAAATTAAAATTTGCCATTTTTGAGAATTTCACAAATCACGGTGAATCAATAAGAGACATAAATCGAGGTTCACGAGAATAAAAAAAATACCCCAATCATAGTCCGAGATTCCTCTGCCGTCGGACCACAGGGCCTTGTCACTATCCACGTAAATATACTATCAATGTATAAACAGTACATTGATAGTATATTTATGTGGATAGTGACACGGCCCTGTGATCGGATGGCAGAGGAAACTCGGACTACCCCAATCACAGATCATGGAAAAAAATGGTGAAAGAGAGATAAGAAATGCATGCGTGGCAGTGGAAAGGGGAGCGAGAGTCAGACGAAATTGCAATGTTTTTAACCTTGCCATGGAAAATGTGTTATAAAAGGCTTACCTGACAAAATCCGAGATCAGTTGTGCATCATACACAAATGCACTTCAAATGTACACATTTTTGAATCACTTTCAAATTGCGAGATCGTGGAGATGATATAGGTTTTCTGTATACATAAAAACGATGCAGAGCTGTTCTTCAATGTTGTGAATTTTTTTCAAAATTGTGTACAATACTGGTATACCAGTAATGTAATTAAGATATTGGTATTGTAATTCAATTATGAAAATATGAAATTGCATGGATTTTTTGTAGTGTATTGGTTTGCTTCATATTAGGAGGTTCATGTCATCAACTGTTGAAAAACATACTAAAAGTACAAGTTCATTGTGTATCATTTTATTGGCATTTATAACATCGTATCAGTAATACATCACAATACACAACAATCGTCATGATAATTCAACAAGATAACAAAAAGTGATGATAACATTAATTGTCCTATTATGAAATGTCTTAAGCTAGGTTCTGTTCTGCTATGCCATACTAAGTATCATGGCTGGTATATCATCATTATTCCCTGACTTCCCTAAGCAGATGTCCGTTATGGATAGTCAAGATTATTATACAGCGACACAAGAACAACTACTTCAAGAATTGGTCTACCCAGGAACTGGTATGGGTATTGACAATACTAGTAGTAACATTTCTACAATACATATTACAATACTTACTTCAATACTATAGACAAGTAAAATATATATTTTTTTAAATCACAATACTGGTATACAATACTAGAACAAATTTGTATACCAGTATTGTGCACAATACTAGTATACCAGTATTGGTACTCTTTGCTGATCTGAGTACATGTATTACTATTGGATTTTTAAAAAATACATTTAGGCCATTTAAATCAATAGTTTAAATTATTTATACTTTTTTTTTCCCATTTATTTATTACATGTATTTTAATTCATTTTGTTTCCTTCATTAAGTTTCAATCAAATGGAATATTTGTTCATGCATTGATTTTAAATCTTTAGTTTTTATCACATTAATTTTGTTTACTTATCTCATACATGTATAATTTTGACAGTGTAGTGTACAATGTACCACATAAATAACAACTACATGTAGTTAATGTGTCATGAGGGTATGATTTAATTAAATTAACAATACTGTAATTATAAATGACTTGTGCCACAGTATAATCAGGTGACCATTAGTTCTAATAATAAAACCCTAAATGCTCGCTACACAAGTTTGTCACAGGAGCTACATTATTGCAGCTAGGTGACCATAAACTACCAGTGAAGTCACCTGTACTTGTATATTGCAATCATAATTTGCAAATTTAATAACATGAACTTTAATTTACAGTAATAAAAATATTGTTAAAATAGTTACTTAAAGACCATTATTGAACTCTCTCACACGAAGAACATTTACTTAACTCTCATAAAGGACATGTATTGAAGTAAATGATTGTTATACAGTTATTCATGCTTCAGTCGAGACAGTATTTGGTCTTGAAATTCATTTTCTACTTTGCTGCAGCAAATTTAGAGAGGAGCGACAACAGCTGTTCAAAACAATATCTCAATCGTGTAACAATTTTCTACAATTAAATCCTCCAGAAAATTTTTACTGGTTAATGACCTGTGAAGATGTATCAATCTTAAAAGAGTTGTGTCACTTTATTTATAAATACTGCAGATAATTTAAATAACTGAATAACACTGCTTCAATTTTATTAACAAAATCTACATATTAATGTCTAAAATATATTATTGTTTGTCTGCACTAGACACGAGGAGGAATGCTCATTGCTAATCTTAGTAGATGCAATACATTTCCTGAACCACTGTCCCTTGGTGTCTGTTGCAGATAAACGATACATCTATTTATTCCCAATTTAGTTTATTACTCGAACTGCTTGTTTTCCTGGATCAGACACGGGGAGAATCGAAATGCGATTCTTAAGCACCGTCCCCTGGTGTATCCTCCAGCTAAGTAATCGCAGTCCTTTCATCAAACACATGATGTTTTACTACTTGAACCGCTTGCTTTGCTGGATCAGACACGGGGAGAATCAAAACACATTTCTTAAGCATCGTCCCCTCCAGCTAAGTAATCGCATTCATGTAGTCCATTCTTCAACCAATATGATACACTGCAACTATACATTACTCATTGCCTCTCATCGGGTCGTGCTGCCGAACACGGCCTATTTATTTATTTATTTATTTATATATTTTTTTGTAACATATATCATTTAAATAGTTAGAATTGTCTTGTTTAAAAACATATCTCCATTCTGTATTGGTGTAACTGTTGATATAATTATGAATGTATATTTGTTATTGCCCCTTGAGGGACCCTAATTGGAATAAAAAATATTGTATTGTATTGTATTTGCATATTGATTATTAATTTTGTCTAATTAATTTTTGTCTATATGTATCTTTATGCTCTCCTTGTGCTTTGTTTTGTTTTTGTTTAGAAGAAGAAGAATACTTTATTGACCAATTAAGGATCCACAAGGGGCATAGCAATTACAATGATTGACAATATGGAATACAAACATACAATGTACATAATAACAACAAGGAAATATTGATAATGTCATATAATTATATAAGCCACCAGTGCAATTTGTTTCAATATAAATAGTTTTATTTCCAGTAAAATAAACTTTTAACAACAACTGTCAGTAGATCAGAGATGTGCAATCAATAATGATATTATTAATAAATAAAGGGGGGGGGGGAGGGATATATATATACAGTATATAACCATCTACACATGCTTATACACATGTCTTACGTCTATCCCTAGATTTGCCTTACGAGAAAAGTAACACTACGATTATTGAAGCTCCTTTTTTTAGGGAGTGGATGTGGTCGGGTGGTCTAGGGCGCTGGACGTAAGGTTAAGCGAATGGTGCTGCAGTGTATCAATGGTGTGGGTTCAAATCCCGTCGAGGGAAGAACAAAAATTTGACAGCTCTAAAATCTAATTCTAACACTGTTTGGTTTAATTTTCAGACGTATATATATATATATATCATGTACACACTATATTTAACCTTTACCAACAATACAATGCATACTTAAAATGAATTGAAAGTTATTGTATATTTGATAGAGAAGGAGAGGTGGCAAGTAGCTGAATGTTGCATGAAGAAATGTTTTAGAGAGTAAATGCTACAAAAGAGAATGTCTATGATTGTATAAAAAGTGAGAAAGAAATGTAGTAAGGAAATTGTATGAATGAGAAAGAATAGTAAAAATATATGAGAGTGAGAGTGAAAGAGGTGTGAAAAAGAGTAGCAGAAACAGCAAGTTTTTTTTAATCATATGGTTGTGTGAAAGGAGAGAGAATAGTGCTACAACTGTATGTACACATGCACTGTAATAGTTAAAAATTCTCTTGTGTAAAATAAAAATGAATAAATCTTATATTTCAATACAGAGCAATATAATCTTATTTTTCAATCTTATTGTTATTTGGATCTGTTGAACAAGAATTCACACCAATAACAATAAGGGTATGGAGTAAAATATGCAAATAACACCCCCTAAAAAGAAAAAAAAATGTAGTGAAACTGCAATATTGAGATTCAGTCTCAATACCCAAAGTTATAAGCACACACATTTCTTTAAAATTTTGAGAGAAGAAAAAATATAACCATTTTGAAAAAAGTTGGGACAAATTGATCTGGGACAAATTGGAACTGGGATAAATTGACCAAAGTTGGGACGAATTGGACTTGGGACAAATTGACCTGGTGACCGTTCCACTAAAGGTTGTAAGTCGTAAACGTAGACATAGGTGTACTAAGAGTTACGACCGTTTCACTAATTAAATACAGATGGTTTATGGTGTTTAACGCCACTTTCAACAATATTTCAGCCATGTCTTGAAATACAAGTCAGAAACAAAATCATGTGGCTGTGTAAACACAGAAACATAACTCGCACCCAACCAGGGAGTAATAAAACTCACAGAGTAAACGAGCCAAAACATTCATCAAGGCGAAAACGATTTACATTGTTTAAATAGTTCTAACTATTCATTTATTTTGAGCCCAGGGAGCTTAATAATGTAAACATCACAAATATTACGCTAGAGAACCGAGTGACGTGTATTGCAAAGGGAACTCATGCATATAATATTATACTGTTACATAACTTATACTTTATAATGATTTTATTGTTAATATCGATACAATTGGATTGGGAGCAGTTGTACTACACGCGGCGACTATAAAACACAGATAGAAAATAGGGAGCAAATGCGGAACATGACGTCATTCTTTCGCTTTGTAGACAAACGAGCGATTTATCGATGGTATAATCTCATTCGCACATGCGCTGGTGAATGTGACTGACTTTTCCATTGGTAGCATAAATTGTGTGCGACATTTTCCGCAAACGTAAATATAAATTACCGTCTTCCAATCAAAGTATACTACCGTATTTGTACTCTTAGACATATCAGAATCGAAATAAATGATGGAAACCTGGCTCAGGATAAAATACTAATATCCGCCAATCCATGTTAAAACTCAAAACACATTCTGGCTTTCATGATTTATTTCTTAATTAGATTGATGTACATTAATAATATAAATCAAATGACAGCAAATATACAAGTTATATTAATTATAATTAATAAACTAAGTGCACATATTAAAAATTGTTTTAATATTCAACAGAAGAAAATAGAGAAAAAAAGTGGGTAAAACTTATTTTATGTGTCGAGATAATATCACAGTTTGGTATACATTTCAGTGCCGGATTTAGGACAAATGAGGCCATGTGCTAGTTAAGCTATGAGGCCCCTTACTTGGACCATGAAGGAGGTAGACCCGGTAGGCCTACATGCTCAGGAAATTTTGGAATATTTAAAATACTACGCTACATTAGGTCAGACATGGACACTGCATTTTTTGGCAGGAAGATGCACCCCCCCCCCCCCCCCCCATGTCCAACAGAGCCCTGTGCTTAAGCACAACCAAGCACAATGGTAAATCCAGCACTGGGTATAATTATTAAATCTACAAGTTTGTCGAATAAATTTATGCACAGATTTGAACAATAAAGTATTCAATTCTTCACTAATGTCATGGTACATGTATATTGTGTGTTAGTGATTTGAGCTAGGCTAAATGTGTTTTTTTTTAGTTTTGTTTTTATACATGTAGGTGGAATTGTTGATCATAATGTTGTTTATTTTGAATAAATACAGACATACATTCTTGCCCATCATCAATGTGTGTACCACATAGTGAGTAGGCGATTGTTGTTTAATGAGCACGCTAACCATTACATCACTGATGTGGTCAAGTTACTTTTGATGAGATGATGATGATGTTCACTTTGTACTAGACCAACACACTTAGTTGGATCCTTAGGGAGCTAGCCCACTGTAATAACATTCAGTCATCAAATAGACGTGTCGATCCACTCGGACACATTATTCTGAGTCCAAGCCAACCAGTCTTTGCTCTTACTCCTTAATGCTGTGTGCTTAGCAGGGGATCAACAAATACCAATTTTATAGTCTTTGGTTGTGACCAGAGGTTTAAACCAATGATATACCGCACTCGAGGTGAGTATGCTAACCATTACACTACAGATACAGTTTCTTTCTTTGATTTCTTATCAACTAATGGAAAGAAATTACAAATATGTAGATACATGTAATAAATAAACGTTTAATAGAGAAAACTGAAGTGGCAATAAAGAATGGACAATCCAGAGAAAACTGAAGTGGCAATAAAGAATGGACAATCCAGAGAAAACTGAATTGGCAATAAAGAATGGACAATCCAGAGAAAACTGAAGTGGCAATAAAGAATGGACAATCCAGAGAAAAGTGAAGGGGCAATAAAGAATGGACAATCCAGAGAAAACTGAAGGGGCAATAAAGAATGGACAATCCAGAGAAAACTGAAGGGGCAATAAAGAATGGACAATCCAGAGAAAAGTGAAGGGGCAATAAAGAATGGACAATCCAGAGAAAACTGAAGGGGCAATAAAGAATGGACAATCCAGAGAAAACTGAAGGGGCAATAAAGAATGGACAATCCAGAGAAAATTGAAGGGGCAATAAAGAATGGACAATCCAGAGAAAAGTGAAGGGGCAATAAAGAATGGACAATCCAGAGAAAACTGAAGGGGCAATAAAGAATGGACAATCCAGAGAAAACTGAAGGGGCAATAAAGAATGGACAATCCAGAGAAACTGACAACAAGACAAAAGACAAACAAAGCAAAAACACAACACAATATGTGTTGGACACCACTATATGCAAACAAACACAAATAAGACATGAGCCCATGAAGAACATTCATGGAATTCCAATACATTTAGAACATGGATTTTTTTTTAAAATACAATATTTTTTTCTTTAAATTTCTACCTGACAACTTCAGGTAATGATGACAAGACAAAAAAAACCAAATAGTTATTATGACTTTATTAATGAATAATCATGCATATTACCCAGCATTCATTCCATGTTAAGTTATGATCAACCAAGCCATTCTGAATTAATAGCATTCCAGCCACTTCTGATTTCTTCAGCACCATTCTCATCCTATAATAAAAAAAAAAAATGTAGATATTAATTTTTAGTGTGCACAATGCATTTTTAGAACAACCTTCATCAGGTATACTCAAAGCCAACAGTCTGGAAAGCCATATAATATATAAGTGTTTGGGAGCAAGTAAGTCAAAACCTAAACAGGATAGCCAACATCAACTAAGGTCACCTATGACTGAGGGAAGAGAACTAAACAGGATAGCCAACATCAGCTAAGGTCACCTATGACTGAGGGAAGAGAACTAAACAGGATAGCCAACATCAGCTAAGGTCACCTATGACTGAGGGAGCAGAACTAAACAGGATAGCCAACATCAGCTAAGGTCACCTATGACTGAGGGAAGAGAACTAAACAGGATAGCCAAAATCAGCTAAGGTCACCTATGACTGAGGGAGGAGAACTAAACAGGATAACCAACATCAACTAAGGTCACCTATGACTGAGGGAAGAGAACTAAACAGGATAGCCAACATCAACTAAGGTCACCTATGACTGAGGGAAGAGAACTAAACAGGATAACCAACATCAGCTAAGGTCACCTATGACTGAGGGAAGAGAACTAAACAGGATAACCAACATCAGCTAAGGTCACCTATGACTGAGGGAAGAGAACTAAACAGGATAACCAACATCAACTAAGGTCACCTATGACTGAGGGAAGAGAACTAAACAGGATAACCAACATCAACTAAGGTCACCTATGACTGAGGGAAGAGAACTAAACAGGATAACCAACATCAACTAAGGTCACCTATGACTGAGGGAAGAGAACTAAACAGGATAACCAACATCAACTAAGGTCACCTATGACTGAGGGAGGAGAACTAAACAGGATAGCCAACATCAACTAAGGTCACCTATGACTGAGGGAAGAGAACTAAACAGGATAACCATCATCAGCTAAGGTCACCTATGACTGAGGGAAGAGAACTAAACAGGATAACCAACATCAGCTAAGGTCACCTATGACTGAGGGAAGAGAACTAAACAGGATAACCAACATCAGCTAAGGTCACCTATGACTGAGGGAAGAGAACTAAACAGGATAACCAACATCAACTAAGGTCACCTATGACTGAGGGAAGAGAACTAAACAGGATAACCAACATCAACTAAGGTCACCTATGACTGAGGGAAGAGAACTAAACAGGATAACCAACATCAACTAAGGTCACCTATGACTGAGGGAAGAGAACTAAACAGGATAACCAACATCAGCTAAGGTCACCTATGACTGAGGGAGGAGAACTAAACAGGATAGCCAACATCAACTAAGGTCACCTATGACTGAGGGAAGAGAACTAAACAGGATAGCCAACATCAACTAAGGTCACCTATGACTGAGGGAAGAGAACTAAACAGGATAACCAACATCAACTAAGGTCACCTATGACTGAGGGAAGAGAACTAAACAGGATAGCCAACATCAACTAAGGTCACCTATGACTGAGGGAGGAGAACTAAACAGGATAGCTAACATCAACTAAGGTCACCTATGACTGAGGGAAGAGAACTAAACAAGATAGCCAACATCAACTAAGGTCACCTATGACTGAGGGAAGAGAACTAAACAGGATAACCAACATCAGCTAAGGTCACCTATGACTGAGGGAAGAGAACTAAACAGGATAGCCAACATCAACTAAGGTCACCTATGACTGAGGGAAGAGAACTAAACAGGATAACCAACATCAGCTAAGGTCACCAATGACTGAGGGAAGAGAACTAAACAGGATAGCCAACATCAGCTAAGGTCACCTATGACTGAGGGAAGAGAACTAAACAGGATAGCCAACATCAACTAAGGTCACCTATGACTGAGGGAAGAGAACTAAACAGGATAGCCAACATCAACTAAGGTCACCTATGACTGAGGGAAGAGAACTAAACAGGATAACCAACATCAGCTAAGGTCACCTATGACTGAGGGAAGAGAACTAAACAGGATAGCCAACATCAACTAAGGTCACCTATGACTGAGGGAAGAGAACTAAACAGGATAGCCAAAATCAGCTAAGGTCACCTATGACTGAGGGAAGAGAACTAAACAGGATAGCCAACATCAACTAAGGTCACCTATGACTGAGGGAAGAGAACTAAACAGGATAACCAACATCAGCTAAGGTCACCTATGACTGAGGGAAGAGAACTAAACAGGATAGCCAACATCAACTAAGGTCACCTATGACTGAGGGAAGAGAACTAAACAGGATAACCAACATCAACCAAGGTCACCTATGACTGAGGGAAGAGAACTAAACAGGATAACCAACATCAGCTAAGGTCACCTATGACTGAGGGAGGAGAACTAAACAGGATAGCCAACATCAACTAAGGTCACCTATGACTGAGGGAAGAGAACTAAACAGGATAACCATCATCAACTAAGGTCACCTATGACTGAGGGAAGAGAACTAAACAGGATAACCAACATCAGCTAAGGTCACCTATGACTGAGGGAAGAGAACTAAACAGGATAACCAACATCAACTAAGGTCACCTATGACTGAGGGAAGAGAACTAAACAGGATAACCAACATCAACTAAGGTCACCTATGACTGAGGGAAGAGAACTAAACAGGATAACCAACATCAACTAAGGTCACCTATGACTGAGGGAAGAGAACTAAACAGGATAACCAACATCAACTAAGGTCACCTATGACTGAGGGAAGAGAACTAAACAGGATAGCCAACATCAACTAAGGTCACCTATGACTGAGGGAAGAGAACTAAACAGGATAACCAACATCAACTAAGGTCACCTATGACTGAGGGAAGAGAACTAAACAGGATAGCCAACATCAACTAAGGTCACCTATGACTGAGGGAGGAGAACTAAACAGGATAGCTAACATCAACTAAGGTCACCTATGACTGAGGGAAGAGAACTAAACAGGATAGCCAACATCAACTAAGGTCACCTATGACTGAGGGAAGAGAACTAAACAGGATAACCAACATCAGCTAAGGTCACCTATGACTGAGGGAAGAGAACTAAACAGGATAGCCAACATCAACTAAGGTCACCTATGACTGAGGGAAGAGAACTAAACAGGATAACCAACATCAGCTAAGGTCACCAATGACTGAGGGAAGAGAACTAAACAGGATAGCCAACATCAGCTAAGGTCACCTATGACTGAGGGAAGAGAACTAAACAGGATAGCCAACATCAACTAAGGTCACCTATGACTGAGGGAAGAGAACTAAACAGGATAGCCAACATCAACTAAGGTCACCTATGACTGAGGGAAGAGAACTAAACAGGATAGCCAACATCAGCTAAGGTCACCTATGACTGAGGGAAGAGAACTAAACAGGATAGCCAACATCAACTAAGGTCACCTATGACTGAGGGAAGAGAACTAAACAGGATAGCCAAAATCAGCTAAGGTCACCTATGACTGAGGGAAGAGAACTAAACAGGATAGCCAACATCAACTAAGGTCACCTATAATTGAGGGAAGAGAACTAAACAGGATAACCAACATCAGCTAAGGTCACCTATGACTGAGGGAGGAGAACTAAACAGGATAGCCAACATCAACTAAGGTCACCTATGACTGAGGGAGGAGAACTAAACAGGATAGCCAACATCAACTAAGGTCACCTATGACTGAGGGAGCAGAACTAAACAGGATAACCAACATCAACTAAGGTCACCTATGACTGAGGGAAGAGAACTAAACAGGATAGCCAACATCAACTAAGGTCACCTATGACTGAGGGAAGAGAACTAAACAGGATAACCAACATCAGCTAAGGTCACCTATGACTGAGGGAAGAGAACTAAACAGGATAGCCAACATCAACTAAGGTCACCTATGACTGAGGGAAGAGAACTAAACAGGATAGCCAACATCAACTAAGGTCACCTATGACTGAGGGAAGAGAACTAAACAGGATAACCAACATCAGCTAAGGTCACCTATGACTGAGGGAAGAGAACTAAACAGGATAGCCAACATCAACTAAGGTCACCTATGACTGAGGGAAGAGAACTAAACAGGATAGCCAACATCAACTAAGGTCACCTATGACTGAGGGAAGAGAACTAAACAGGATAACCAACATCAGCTAAGGTCACCTATGACTGAGGGAAGAGAACTAAACAGGATAGCCAACATCAACTAAGGTCACCTATGACTGAGGGAAGAGAACTAAACAGGATAGCCAACATCAACTAAGGTCACCTATGACTGAGGGAAGAGAACTAAACAGGATAACCAACATCAACTAAGGTCACCTATGACTGAGGGAAGAGAACTAAACAGGATAGCCAACATCAACTAAGGTCACCTATGACTGAGGGAAGAGAACTAAACAGGATAACCAACATCAACTAAGGTCACCTATGACTGAGGGAAGAGAACTAAACAGGATAACCAACATCAACTAAGGTCACCTATGACTGAGGGAAGAGAACTAAACAGGATAGCCAACATCAGCTAAGGTCACCTATGACTGAGGGAAGAGAACTAAACAGGATAGCCAACATCAACTAAGGTCACCTATGACTGAGGGAAGAGAACTAAACAGGATAGCCAACATCAACTAAGGTCACCTATGACTGAGGGAAGAGAACTAAACAGGATAACCAACATCAACTAAGGTCACCTATGACTGAGGGAAGAGAACTAAACAGGATAGCCAACATCAACTAAGATCACCTATGACTGAGGGAAGAGAACTAAACAGGATAGCCAACATCAGCTAAGGTCACCTATGACTGAGGGAAGAGAACTAAACAGGATAACCAACATCAGCTAAGGTCACCTATGACTGAGGGAAGAGAACTAAACAGGATAACCAACATCAACTAAGGTCACCTATGACTGAGGGAAGAGAACTAAACAGGATAACCAACATCAGCTAAGGTCACCTATGACTGAGGGAAGAGAACTAAACAGGATAACCAACATCAGCTAAGGTCACCTATGACTGAGGGAAGAGAACTAAACAGGATAACCAACATCAACTAAGGTCACCTATGACTGAGGGAAGAGAACTAAACAGGATAGCCAACATCAGCTAAGGTCACCTATGACTGAGGGAAGAGAACTAAACAGGATAACCAACATCAACTAAGGTCACCTATGACTGAGGAAAGAGAACTAAACAGGATAACCAACATCAGCTAAGGTCACCTATGACTGAGGGAAGAGAACTAAACAGGATAACCAACATCAGCTAAGGTCACTTATGACTGAGGGAGCAGAACTAAACAGGATAGCCAACATCAGCTAAGGTCACCTATGACTGAGGGAAGAGAACTAAACAGGATAGCCAACATCAGCTAAGGTCACCTATGACTGAGGGAAGAGAACTAAACAGGATAGCCAACATCAGCTAAGGTCACCTATGACTGAGGGAAGAGAACTAAACAGGATAACCAACATCAGCTAAGGTCACCTATGACTGAGGGAGGAGAACTAAACAGGATAACCAACATCAACTAAGGTCACCTATGACTGAGGGAAGAGAACTAAACAGGATAGCCAACATCAACTAAGGTCACCTATGACTGAGGGAAGAGAACTAAACAGGATAGCCAACATCAGCTAAGGTCACTTATGACTGAGGGAGCAGAACTAAACAGGATAGCCAACATCAGCTAAGGTCACCTATGACTGAGGGAGCAGAACTAAACAGGATAGCCAACATCAGCTAAGGTCACCTATGACTGAGGGAGCAGAACTAAACAGGATAGCCAACATCAGCTAAGGTCACCTATGACTGAGGGAGAACTAAACAGGATAACCAACATCAGCTAAGGTCACCTATGACTGAGGGAGCAGAACTAAACAGGATAGCCAACATCAGCTAAGGTCACCTATGACTGCGGGAGCAGAACTAAACAGGATAGCCAACATCAGCTAAGGTCACCTATGACTGAGGGAGAACTAAACAGGATAGCCAACATCAACTAAGGTCACCTATGACTGAGGGAGGAGAACTAAACAGGATAGCCAACATCAGCTAAGGTCACCTATGACTGAGGGAGCAGAACTAAACAGGATAGCCAACATCAGCTAAGGTCACCTATGACTGAGGGAGAACTAAACAGGATAGCCAACATCAACTAAGGTCACCTATGACTGAGGGAAGAGAACTAAACAGGATAGCCAAAATCAGCTAAGGTCACCTATGACTGAGGGAGCAGAACTAAACAGGATAGCCAACATCAACTAAGGTCACCTATGACTGAGGGAGGAAAATTAAACAGGATAACCAACATCAGCTAAGGTCACCTATGACTGAGGGAGGAGAACTAAACAGGATAGCCAACATCAGCTAAGGTCACCTATGACTGAGGGAAGAGAACTAAACAGGATAGCCAAAATCAGCTAAGGTCACCTATGACTGAGGGAAGAGAACTAAACAGGATAACCAACATCAGCTAAGGTCACCTATGACTGAGGGAGCAGAACTAAACAGGATAGCCAAAATCAGCTAAGGTCACCTATGACTGAGGGAAGAGAACTAAACAGGATAGCCAACATCAGCTAAGGTCACCTATGACTGAGGGAAGAGAACTAAACAGGATAACCAACATCAACTAAGGTCACCTATGACTGAGGGAAGAGAACTAAACAGGATAACCAACATCAGCTAAGGTCACCTATGACTGAGGGAGGAGAACTAAACAGGATAACCAACATCAACTAAGGTCACCTATGACTGAGGGAAGAGAACTAAACAGGATAGCCAACATCAACTAAGGTCACCTATGACTGAGGGAAGAGAACTAAACAGGATAGCCAACATCAACTAAGGTCACCTATGACTGAGGGAAGAGAACTAAACAGGATAACCAACATCAACTAAGGTCACCTATGACTGAGGGAAGAGAACTAAACAGGATAGCAAACATCAGCTAAGGTCACTTGTGACTGAGGGAGCAGAACTAAACAGGATAGCCAACATCAGCTAAGGTCACCTATGACTGAGGGAAGAGAACTAAACAGGATAGCCAACATCAGCTAAGGTCACCTATGACTGAGGGAAGAGAACTAAACAGGATAACCAACATCAGCTAAGGTCACCTATGACTGAGGGAAGAGAACTAAACAGGATAACCAACATCAGCTAAGGTCACCTATGACTGAGGGAGGAGAACTAAACAGGATAACCAACATCAACTAAGGTCACCTATGACTGAGGGAAGAGAACTAAACAGGATAGCCAACATCAACTAAGGTCACCTATGACTGAGGGAAGAGAACTAAACAGGATAGCCAACATCAGCTAAGGTCACCTATGACTGAGGGAAGAGAACTAAACAGGATAGCCAACATCAGCTAAGGTCACTTATGACTGAGGGAGCAGAACTAAACAGGATAGCCAACATCAGCTAAGGTCACCTATGACTGAGGGAGCAGAACTAAACAGGATAGCCAACATCAGCTAAGGTCACCTATGACTGAGGGAGCAGAACTAAACAGGATAGCCAACATCAACTAAGGTCACCTATGACTGAGGGAAGAGAACTAAACAGGATAGCCAACATCAACTAAGGTCACCTATGACTGAGGGAAGAGAACTAAACAGGATAGCCAACATCAGCTAAGGTCACCTATGACTGAGGGAAGAGAACTAAACAGGATAACCAACATCAGCTAAGGTCACCTATGACTGAGGGAAGAGAACTAAACAGGATAACCAACATCAGCTAAGGTCACCTATGACTGAGGGAAGAGAACTAAACAGGATAACCAACATCACCTAAGGTCACCTATGACTGAGGGAAGAGAACTAAACAGGATAACCAACATCACCTAAGGTCACCTATGACTGAGGGAAGAGAACTAAACAGGATAACCAACATCAGCTAAGGTCACCTATGACTGAGGGAGCAGAACTAAACAGGATAGCCAACATCAGCTAAGGTCACCTATGACTGAGGGAGGAGAACTAAACAGGATAGCCAACATCAACTAAGGTCACCTATGACTGAGGGAGCAGAACTAAACAGGATAACCAACATCAACTAAGGTCACATATGACTGAGGGAAGAGAACTAAACAGGAGAGCCAACATCAACTAAGCTCACCTATGACTGAGGGAAGAGAACTAAACAGGATAACCAACATCAGCTAAGGTCACCTATGACTGAGGGAGCAGAACTAAACAGGATAGCCAACATCAGCTAAGGTCACCTATGACTGAGGGAGCAGAACTAAACAGGATAACCAACATCAACTAAGGTCACCTATGACTGAGGGAAGAGAACTAAACAGGATAGCCAACATCAACTAAGGTCACCTATGACTGAGGGAGCAGAACTAAACAGGATAACCAACATCAACTAAGGTCACCTATGACTGAGGGAAGAGAACTAAACAGGATAGCCAACATCAACTAAGGTCACCTATGACTGAGGGAAGAGAACTAAACAGGATAGCCAACATCAACTAAGGTCACCTATGACTGAGGGAAGAGAACTAAACAGGATAGCCAACATCAACTAAGGTCACCTATGACTGAGGGAAGAGAACTAAACAGGATAGCCAACATCAACTAAGGTCACCTATGACTGAGGGAGCAGAACTAAACAGGATAACCAACTTCAACTAAGGCCACCTATGACTGAGGGAAGAGAACTAAACAGGATAGCCAACATCAACTAAGGTCACCTATGACTGAGGGAGCAGAACTAAACAGGATAACCAACATCAACTAAGGTCACCTATGACTGAGGGAAGAGAACTAAACAGGATAACCAACATCAACTAAGGTCACCTATGACTGAGGGAAGAGAACTAAACAGGATAGCCAACATCAACTAAGGTCACCTATGACTGAGGGAAGAGAACTAAACAGGATAGCCAACATCAACTAAGGTCACCTATGACTGAGGGAAGAGAACTAAACAGGATAGCCAACATCAACTAAGGTCACCTATGACTGAGGGAAGAGAACTAAACAGGATAACCAACATCAACTAAGGTCACCTATGACTGAGGGAAGAGAACTAAACAGGATAGCCAACATCAACTAAGATCACCTATGACTGAGGGAAGAGAACTAAACAGGATAGCCAACATCAGCTAAGGTCACCTATGACTGAGGGAAGAGAACTAAACAGGATAACCAACATCAGCTAAGGTCACCTATGACTGAGGGAAGAGAACTAAACAGGATAACCAACATCAACTAAGGTCACCTATGACTGAGGGAAGAGAACTAAACAGGATAACCAACATCAGCTAAGGTCACCTATGACTGAGGGAAGAGAACTAAACAGGATAACCAACATCAGCTAAGGTCACCTATGACTGAGGGAAGAGAACTAAACAGGATAACCAACATCAACTAAGGTCACCTATGACTGAGGGAAGAGAACTAAAGAGGATAGCCAACATCAGCTAAGGTCACCTATGACTGAGGGAAGAGAACTAAACAGGATAACCAACATCAACTAAGGTCACCTATGACTGAGGAAAGAGAACTAAACAGGATAACCAACATCAGCTAAGGTCACCTATGACTGAGGGAAGAGAACTAAACAGGATAGCCAACATCAGCTAAGGTCACTTATGACTGAGGGAGCAGAACTAAACAGGATAGCCAACATCAGCTAAGGTCACCTATGACTGAGGGAAGAGAACTAAACAGGATAGCCAACATCAGCTAAGGTCACCTATGACTGAGGGAAGAGAACTAAACAGGATAGCCAACATCAGCTAAGGTCACCTATGACTGAGGGAAGAGAACTAAACAGGATAACCAACATCAGCTAAGGTCACCTATGACTGAGGGAGGAGAACTAAACAGGATAACCAACATCAACTAAGGTCACCTATGACTGAGGGAAGAGAACTAAACAGGATAGCCAACATCAACTAAGGTCACCTATGACTGAGGGAAGAGAACTAAACAGGATAGCCAACATCAGCTAAGGTCACTTATGACTGAGGGAGCAGAACTAAACAGGATAGCCAACATCAGCTAAGGTCACCTATGACTGAGGGAGCAGAACTAAACAGGATAGCCAACATCAGCTAAGGTCACCTATGACTGAGGGAGCAGAACTAAACAGGATAGCCAACATCAGCTAAGGTCACCTATGACTGAGGGAGAACTAAACAGGATAACCAACATCAGCTAAGGTCACCTATGACTGAGGGAGCAGAACTAAACAGGATAGCCAACATCAGCTAAGGTCACCTATGACTGAGGGAGCAGAACTAAACAGGATAGCCAACATCAGCTAAGGTCACCTATGACTGAGGGAGAACTAAACAGGATAGCCAACATCAACTAAGGTCACCTATGACTGAGGGAGGAGAACTAAACAGGATAGCCAACATCAGCTAAGGTCACCTATGACTGAGGGAGCAGAACTAAACAGGATAGCCAACATCAGCTAAGGTCACCTATGACTGAGGGAGAACTAAACAGGATAGCCAACATCAACTAAGGTCACCTATGACTGAGGGAAGAGAACTAAACAGGATAGCCAAAATCAGCTAAGGTCACCTATGACTGAGGGAGCAGAACTAAACAGGATAGCCAACATCAACTAAGGTCACCTATGACTGAGGGAGGAAAATTAAACAGGATAACCAACATCAGCTAAGGTCACCTATGACTGAGGGAGGAGAACTAAACAGGATAGCCAACATCAGCTAAGGTCACCTATGACTGAGGGAAGAGAACTAAACAGGATAGCCAAAATCAGCTAAGGTCACCTATGACTGAGGGAAGAGAACTAAACAGGATAACCAACATCAGCTAAGGTCACCTATGACTGAGGGAGCAGAACTAAACAGGATAGCCAAAATCAGCTAAGGTCACCTATGACTGAGGGAAGAGAACTAAACAGGATAGCCAACATCAGCTAAGGTCACCTATGACTGAGGGAAGAGAACTAAACAGGATAACCAACATCAACTAAGGTCACCTATGACTGAGGGAAGAGAACTAAACAGGATAACCAACATCAGCTAAGGTCACCTATGACTGAGGGAGGAGAACTAAACAGGATAACCAACATCAACTAAGGTCACCTATGACTGAGGGAAGAGAACTAAACAGGATAGCCAACATCAACTAAGGTCACCTATGACTGAGGGAAGAGAACTAAACAGGATAGCCAACATCAACTAAGGTCACCTATGACTGAGGGAAGAGAACTAAACAGGATAACCAACATCAACTAAGGTCACCTATGACTGAGGGAAGAGAACTAAACAGGATAGCAAACATCAGCTAAGGTCACTTGTGACTGAGGGAGCAGAACTAAACAGGATAGCCAACATCAGCTAAGGTCACCTATGACTGAGGGAAGAGAACTAAACAGGATAGCCAACATCAGCTAAGGTCACCTATGACTGAGGGAAGAGAACTAAACAGGATAACCAACATCAGCTAAGGTCACCTATGACTGAGGGAAGAGAACTAAACAGGATAACCAACATCAGCTAAGGTCACCTATGACTGAGGGAGGAGAACTAAACAGGATAACCAACATCAACTAAGGTCACCTATGACTGAGGGAAGAGAACTAAACAGGATAGCCAACATCAACTAAGGTCACCTATGACTGAGGGAAGAGAACTAAACAGGATAGCCAACATCAGCTAAGGTCACCTATGACTGAGGGAAGAGAACTAAACAGGATAGCCAACATCAGCTAAGGTCACTTATGACTGAGGGAGTAGAACTAAACAGGATAGCCAACATCAGCTAAGGTCACCTATGACTGAGGGAGCAGAACTAAACAGGATAGCCAACATCAGCTAAGGTCACCTATGACTGAGGGAGCAGAACTAAACAGGATAGCCAACATCAGCTAAGGTCACCTATGACTGAGGGAGAACTAAACAGGATAACCAACATCAGCTAAGGTCACCTATGACTGAGGGAAGAGAACTAAACAGGATAGCCAACATCAACTAAGGTCACCTATGACTGAGGGAAGAGAACTAAACAGGATAGCCAACATCAACTAAGGTCACCTATGACTGAGGGAAGAGAACTAAACAGGATAGCCAACATCAGCTAAGGTCACCTATGACTGAGGGAAGAGAACTAAACAGGATAACCAACATCAGCTAAGGTCACCTATGACTGAGGGAAGAGAACTAAACAGGATAACCAACATCAGCTAAGGTCACCTATGACTGAGGGAAGAGAACTAAACAGGATAACCAACATCACCTAAGGTCACCTATGACTGAGGGAAGAGAACTAAACAGGATAACCAACATCACCTAAGGTCACCTATGACTGAGGGAAGAGAAATAACAGGATAACCAACATCAGCTAAGGTCACCTATGACTGAGGGAGCAGAACTAAACAGGATAGCCAACATCAGCTAAGGTCACCTATGACTGAGGGAGGAGAACTAAACAGGATAGCCAACATCAACTAAGGTCACCTATGACTGAGGGAGCAGAACTAAACAGGATAACCAACATCAACTAAGGTCACATATGACTGAGGGAAGAGAACTAAACAGGATAGCCAACATCAACTAAGCTCACCTATGACTGAGGGAAGAGAACTAAACAGGATAACCAACATCAGCTAAGGTCACCTATGACTGAGGGAACAGAACTAAACAGGATAGCCAACATCAGCTAAGGTCACCTATGACTGAGGGAGCAGAACTAAACAGGATAACCAACATCAACTAAGGTCACCTATGACTGAGGGAAGAGAACTAAACAGGATAGCCAACATCAACTAAGGTCACCTATGACTGAGGGAGCAGAACTAAACAGGATAACCAACATCAACTAAGGTCACCTATGACTGAGGGAAGAGAACTAAACAGGATAGCCAACATCAACTAAGGTCACCTATGACTGAGGGAAGAGAACTAAACAGGATAGCCAACATCAACTAAGGTCACCTATGACTGAGGGAAGAGAACTAAACAGGATAGCCAACATCAACTAAGGTCACCTATGACTGAGGGAAGAGAACTAAACAGGATAGCCAACATCAACTAAGGTCACCTATGACTGAGGGAGCAGAACTAAACAGGATAACCAACATCAACTAAGGCCACCTATGACTGAGGGAAGAGAACTAAACAGGATAGCCAACATCAACTAAGGTCACCTATGACTGAGGGAGCAGAACTAAACAGGATAGCCAACATCAACTAAGGTCACCTATGACTGAGGGAAGAGAACTAAACAGGATAGCCAACATCAACTAAGGTCACCTATGACTGAGGGAAGAGAACTAAACAGGATAGCCAACATCAACTAAGGTCACCTATGACTGAGGGAAGAGAACTAAACAGGATAACCAACATCAACTAAAGTCACCTATGACTGAGGGAAGAGAACTAAACAGGATAACCAACATCAACTAAGGTCACCTATGACTGAGGGAAGAGAACTAAACAGGATAGCCAACATCAACTAAGGTCACCTATGACTGAGGGAAGAGAACTAAACAGGATAACCAACATCAGCTAAGGTCACCTATGACTGAGGGAAGAGAACTAAACAGGATAGCCAACATCAACTAAGGTCACCTATGACTGAGGGAGGAGAACTAAACAGGATAACCAACATCAACTAAGGTCACCTATGACTGAGGGAAGAGAACTAAACAGGATAGCCAACATCAACTAAGGTCACCTATGACTGAGGGAAGAGAACTAAACAGGATAACCAACATCAACTAAGGTCACCTATGACTGAGGGAGGAGAACTAAACAGGATAGCCAACATCAACTAAGGTCACCTATGACTGAGGGAAGAGAACTAAACAGGATAGCCAACATCAACTAAGGTCACCTATGACTGAGGGAAGAGAACTAAACAGGATAACCAACATCAACTAAGGTCACCTATGACTGAGGGAAGAGAACTAAACAGGATAACCAACATCAGCTAAGGTCACCTATGACTGAGGGAAGAGAACTAAACAGGATAGCCAACATCAACTAAGGTCACCTATGACTGAGGGAGGAGAACTAAACAGGATAACCAACATCAACTAAGGTCACCTATGACTGAGGGAAGAGAACTAAACAGGATAGCCAACATCAACTAAGGTCACCTATGACTGAGGGAAGAGAACTAAACAGGATAACCAACATCAACTAAGGTCACCTATGACTGAGGGAGGAGAACTAAACAGGATAGCCAACATCAACTAAGGTCACCTATGACTGAGGGAAGAGAACTAAACAGGATAGCCAACATCAACTAAGGTCACCTATGACTGAGGGAAGAGAACTAAACAGGATAGCCAACATCAACTAAGGTCACCTATGACTGAGGGAAGAGAACTAAACAGGATAGCCAACATCAACTAAGGTCACCTATGACTGAGGGAAGAGAACTAAACAGGATAACCAACATCAACTAAGGTCACCTATGACTGAGGGAAGAGAACTAAACAGGATAACCAACATCAACTAAGGTCACCTATGACTGAGGGAAGAGAACTAAACAGGATAACCAACATCAACTAAGGTCACCTATGACTGAGGGAAGAGAACTAAACAGGATAACCAACATCAACTAAGGTCACCTATGACTGAGGGAAGAGAACTAAACAGGATAGCCAACATCAACTAAGGTCACCTATGACTGAGGGAGCAGAACTAAACAGGATAGCCAACATCAACTAAGATCACCTATGACTGAGGGAAGAGAACTAAACAGGATAGCCAACATCAGCTAAGGTCACCTATGACTGAGGGAAGAGAACTAAACAGGATAACCAACATCAGCTAAGGTCACCTATGACTGAGGGAAGAGAACTAAACAGGATAACCAACATCAACTAAGGTCACCTATGACTGAGGGAAGAGAACTAAACAGGATAACCAACATCAGCTAAGGTCACCTATGACTGAGGGAAGAGAACTAAACAGGATAACCAACATCAGCTAAGGTCACCTATGACTGAGGGAAGAGAACTAAACAGGATAACCAACATCAACTAAGGTCACCTATGACTGAGGGAAGAGAACTAAACAGGATAGCCAACATCAGCTAAGGTCACCTATGACTGAGGGAAGAGAACTAAACAGGATAACCAACATCAACTAAGGTCACCTATGACTGAGGAAAGAGAACTAAACAGGATAACCAACATCAGCTAAGGTCACCTATGACTGAGGGAAGAGAACTAAACAGGATAGCCAACATCAGCTAAGGTCACTTATGACTGAGGGAGCAGAACTAAACAGGATAGCCAACATCAGCTAAGGTCACCTATGACTGAGGGAAGAGAACTAAACAGGATAGCCAACATCAGCTAAGGTCACCTATGACTGAGGGAAGAGAACTAAACAGGATAACCAACATCAGCTAAGGTCACCTATGACTGAGGGAAGAGAACTAAACAGGATAACCAACATCAGCTAAGGTCACCTATGACTGAGGGAGGAGAACTAAACAGGATAACCAACATCAACTAAGGTCACCTATGACTGAGGGAAGAGAACTAAACAGGATAGCCAACATCAACTAAGGTCACCTATGACTGAGGGAAGAGAACTAAACAGGATAGCCAACATCAGCTAAGGTCACCTATGACTGAGGGAAGAGAACTAAACAGGATAGCCAACATTAGCTAAGGTCACTTATGACTGAGGGAGCAGAACTAAACAGGATAGCCAACATCAGCTAAGGTCACCTATGACTGAGGGAGCAGAACTAAACAGGATAGCCAACATCAGCTAAGGTCACCTATGACTGAGGGAGCAGAACTAAACAGGATAGCCAACATCAGCTATGGTCACCTATGACTGAGGGAGAACTAAACAGGATAACCAACATCAGCTAAGGTCACCTATGACTGAGGGAGCAGAACTAAACAGGATAGCCAACATCAGCTAAGGTCACCTATGACTGAGGGAGCAGAACTAAACAGGATAGCCAACATCAGCTAAGGTCACCTATGACTGAGGGAGAACTAAACAGGATAGCCAACATCAACTAAGGTCACCTATGACTGAGGGAGGAGAACTAAACAGGATAGCCAACATCAGCTAAGGTCACCTATGACTGAGGGAGCAGAACTAAACAGGATAGCCAACATCAGCTAAGGTCACCTATGACTGAGGGAGAACTAAACAGGATAGCCAACATCAACTAAGGTCACCTATGACTGAGGGAAGAGAACTAAACAGGATAGCCAAAATCAGCTAAGGTCACCTATGACTGAGGGAGCAGAACTAAACAGGATAGCCAACATCAACTAAGGTCACCTATGACTGAGGGAGGAAAATTAAACAGGATAACCAACATCAGCTAAGGTCACCTATGACTGAGGGAAGAGAACTAAACAGGATAGCCAAAATCAGCTAAGGTCACCTATGACTGAGGGAAGAGAACTAAACAGGATAGCCAACATCAGCTAAGGTCACCTATGACTGAGGGAAGAGAACTAAACAGGATAACCAACATCAACTAAGGTCACCTATGACTGAGGGAAGAGAACTAAACAGGATAACCAACATCAGCTAAGGTCACCTATGACTGAGGGAAGAGAACTAAACAGGATAGCAAACATCAGCTAAGGTTACTTGTGACTGAGGGAGCAGAACTAAACAGGATAGCCAACATCAGCTAAGGTCACCTATGACTGAGGGAAGAGAACTAAACAGGATAGCCAACATCAGCTAAGGTCACCTATGACTGAGGGAAGAGAACTAAACAGGATAACCAACATCAGCTAAGGTCACCTATGACTGAGGGAAGAGAACTAAACAGGATAACCAACATCAGCTAAGGTCACCTATGACTGAGGGAGGAGAACTAAACAGGATAACCAACATCAACTAAGGTCACCTATGACTGAGGGAAGAGAACTAAACAGGATAACCAACATCAACTAAGGTCACCTATGACTGAGGGAAGAGAACTAAACAGGATAGCCAACATCAGCTAAGGTCACCTATGACTGAGGGAAGAGAACTAAACAGGATAGCCAACATCAGCTAAGGTCACTTATGACTGAGGGAGCAGAACTAAACAGGATAGCCAACATCAGCTAAGGTCACCTATGACTGAGGGAGCAGAACTAAACAGGATAGCCAACATCAGCTAAGGTCACCTATGACTGAGGGAGCAGAACTAAACAGGATAGCCAACATCAGCTAAGGTCACCTATGACTGAGGGAGAACTAAACAGGATAACCAACATCAGCTAAGGTCACCTATGACTGAGGGAGCAGAACTAAACAGGATAGCCAACATCAGCTAAGGTCACCTATGACTGAGGGAGCAGAACTAAACAGGATAGCCAACATCAGCTAAGGTCACCTATGACTGAGGGAGAACTAAACAGGATAGCCAACATCAACTAAGGTCACCTATGACTGAGGGAGGATAACTAAACAGGATAGCCAACATCAGCTAAGGTCACCTATGACTGAGGGAGCAGAACTAAACAGGATAGCCAACATCAGCTAAGGTCACCTATGACTGAGGGAGAACTAAACAGGATAGCCAACATCAACTAAGGTCACCTATGACTGAGGGAAGAGAACTAAACAGGATAGCCAAAATCAGCTAAGGTCACCTATGACTGAGGGAGCAGAACTAAACAGGATAGCCAACATCAACTAAGGTCACCTATGACTGAGGGAGGAAAATTAAACAGGATAGCCAACATCAGCTAAGGTCACCTATGACTGAGGGAGGAGAACTAAACAGGATAGCCAACATCAGCTAAGGTCACCTATGACTGAGGGAAGAGAACTAAACAGGATAGCCAAAATCAGCTAAGGTCACCTATGACTGAGGGAAGAGAACTAAACAGGATAACCAACATCAGCTAAGGTCACCTATGACTGAGGGAGCAGAACTAAACAGGATAGCCAACATCAACTAAGGTCACCTATGACTGAGGGAGGAAAATTAAACAGGATAACCAACATCAGCTAAGGTCACCTATGACTGAGGGAGGAGAACTAAACAGGATAGCCAACATCAGCTAAGGTCACCTATGACTGAGGGAAGAGAACTAAACAGGATAGCCAAAATCAGCTAAGGTCACCTATGACTGAGGGAAGAGAACTAAACAGGATAACCAACATCAGCTAAGGTCACCTATGACTGAGGGAGCAGAACTAAACAGGATAGCCAAAATCAGCTAAGGTCACCTATGACTGAGGGAAGAGAACTAAACAGGATAGCCAACATCAGCTAAGGTCACCTATGACTGAGGGAAGAGAACTAAACAGGATAACCAACATCAACTAAGGTCACCTATGACTGAGGGAAGAGAACTAAACAGGATAACCAACATCAACTAAGGTCACCTATGACTGAGGGAAGAGAACTAAACAGGATAGCCAACATCAACTAAGGTCACCTATGACTGAGGGAAGAGAACTAAACAGGATAACCAACATCAGCTAAGGTCACCTATGACTGAGGGAAGAGAACTAAACAGGATAGCAAACATCAGCTAAGGTCACTTGTGACTGAGGGAGCAGAACTAAACAGGATAGCCAACATCAGCTAAGGTCACCTATGACTGAGGGAAGAGAACTAAACAGGATAGCCAACATCAGCTAAGGTCACTTATGACTGAGGGAGCAGAACTAAACAGGATAGCCAACATCAGCTAAGGTCACCTATGACTGAGGGAGCAGAACTAAACAGGATAGCCAACATCAGCTAAGGTCACCTATGACTGAGGGAGCAGAACTAAACAGGATAGCCAACATCAGCTAAGGTCACCTATGACTGAGGGAGAACTAAACAGGATAACCAACATCAGCTAAGGTCACCTATGACTGAGGGAGCAGAACTAAACAGGATAGCCAACATCAGCTAAGGTCACCTATGACTGAGGGAGCAGAACTAAACAGGATAGCCAACATCAGCTAAGGTCACCTATGACTGAGGGAGAACTAAACAGGATAGCCAACATCAACTAAGGTCACCTATGACTGAGGGAGGATAACTAAACAGGATAGCCAACATCAGCTAAGGTCACCTATGACTGAGGGAGCAGAACTAAACAGGATAGCCAACATCAGCTAAGGTCACCTATGACTGAGGGAGAACTAAACAGGATAGCCAACATCAACTAAGGTCACCTATGACTGAGGGAAGAGAACTAAACAGGATAGCCAAAATCAGCTAAGGTCACCTATGACTGAGGGAGCAGAACTAAACAGGATAGCCAACATCAACTAAGGTCACCTATGACTGAGGGAGGAAAATTAAACAGGATAGCCAACATCAGCTAAGGTCACCTATGACTGAGGGAGGAGAACTAAACAGGATAGCCAACATCAGCTAAGGTCACCTATGACTGAGGGAAGAGAACTAAACAGGATAGCCAAAATCAGCTAAGGTCACCTATGACTGAGGGAAGAGAACTAAACAGGATAACCAACATCAGCTAAGGTCACCTATGACTGAGGGAGCAGAACTAAACAGGATAGCCAACATCAACTAAGGTCACCTATGACTGAGGGAGGAAAATTAAACAGGATAACCAACATCAGCTAAGGTCACCTATGACTGAGGGAGGAGAACTAAACAGGATAGCCAACATCAGCTAAGGTCACCTATGACTGAGGGAAGAGAACTAAACAGGATAGCCAAAATCAGCTAAGGTCACCTATGACTGAGGGAAGAGAACTAAACAGGATAACCAACATCAGCTAAGGTCACCTATGACTGAGGGAGCAGAACTAAACAGGATAGCCAAAATCAGCTAAGGTCACCTATGACTGAGGGAAGAGAACTAAACAGGATAGCCAACATCAGCTAAGGTCACCTATGACTGAGGGAAGAGAACTAAACAGGATAACCAACATCAACTAAGGTCACCTATGACTGAGGGAAGAGAACTAAACAGGATAACCAACATCAACTAAGGTCACCTATGACTGAGGGAAGAGAACTAAACAGGATAGCCAACATCAACTAAGGTCACCTATGACTGAGGGAAGAGAACTAAACAGGATAACCAACATCAGCTAAGGTCACCTATGACTGAGGGAAGAGAACTAAACAGGATAGCAAACATCAGCTAAGGTCACTTGTGACTGAGGGAGCAGAACTAAACAGGATAGCCAACATCAGCTAAGGTCACCTATGACTGAGGGAAGAGAACTAAACAGGATAGCCAACATCAGCTAAGGTCACTTATGACTGAGGGAGCAGAACTAAACAGGATAGCCAACATCAGCTAAGGTCACCTATGACTGAGGGAGCAGAACTAAACAGGATAGCCAACATCAGCTAAGGTCACCTATGACTGAGGGAGCAGAACTAAACAGGATAGCCAACATCAGCTAAGGTCACCTATGACTGAGGGAGAACTAAACAGGATAACCAACATCAGCTAAGGTCACCTATGACTGAGGGAGCAGAACTAAACAGGATAGCCAACATCAGCTAAGGTCACCTATGACTGAGGGAGCAGAACTAAACAGGATAGCCAACATCAGCTAAGGTCACCTATGACTGAGGGAGAACTAAACAGGATAGCCAACATCAACTAAGGTCACCTATGACTGAGGGAGGATAACTAAACAGGATAGCCAACATCAGCTAAGGTCACCTATGACTGAGGGAGCAGAACTAAACAGGATAGCCAACATCAGCTAAGGTCACCTATGACTGAGGGAGAACTAAACAGGATAGCCAACATCAACTAAGGTCACCTATGACTGAGGGAAGAGAACTAAACAGGATAGCCAAAATCAGCTAAGGTCACCTATGACTGAGGGAGCAGAACTAAACAGGATAGCCAACATCAACTAAGGTCACCTATGACTGAGGGAGGAAAATTAAACAGGATAGCCAACATCAGCTAAGGTCACCTATGACTGAGGGAGGAGAACTAAACAGGATAGCCAACATCAGCTAAGGTCACCTATGACTGAGGGAAGAGAACTAAACAGGATAGCCAAAATCAGCTAAGGTCACCTATGACTGAGGGAAGAGAACTAAACAGGATAACCAACATCAGCTAAGGTCACCTATGACTGAGGGAGCAGAACTAAACAGGATAGCCAAAATCAGCTAAGGTCACCTATGACTGAGGGAAGAGAACTAAACAGGATAGCCAAAATCAGCTAAGGTCACCTATGACTGAGGGAGTAGAATTAAACAGGATAGCCAACATCAGCTAAGGTCACCTATGACTGAGGGAGCAGAACTAAACAGGATAGCCAACATTAGCTAAGGTCACCTATGACTGAGGGAGGAGAACTAAACAGGATAGCCAACATCAGCTAAGGTCACATATGACTGAGGGAGGAGAACTAAACAGGATAGCCAACATCAACTAAGGTCACCTATGACTGAGGGAGCAGAACTAAACAGGATAGCCAAAATCAGCTAAGGTCACCTATGACTGAGGGAAGAGAACTAAACAGGATAGCCAAAATCAGCTAAGGTCACCTATGACTGAGGGAGTAGAATTAAACAGGATAGCCAACATCAGCTAAGGTCACCTATGACTGAGGGAGGAGAACTAAACAGGATAGCCAACATTAGCTAAGGTCACCTATGACTGAGGGAGGAGAACTAAACAGGATAGCCAACATCAGCTAAGGTCACATATGACTGAGGGAGGAGAACTAAACAGGATAGCCAACATCAACTAAGGTCACCTATGACTGAGGGAGCAGAACTAAACAGGATAGCCAACATCAGCTAAGGTCACCTATGACTGAGGGAGCAGAACTAAACAGGATAGCCAACATCAGCTAAGGTCACCTATGACTGAGGGAGCAGAACTAAACAGGATAGCCAACATCAGCTAAGGTCACCTATGACTGAGGGAGGAGAACTAAACAGGATAGCCAACATCAGCTAAGGTCACCTATGACTGAGGGAAGAGAACTAAACAGGATAGCCAACATCAGCTAAGGTCACCTATGACTGAGGGAGCAGAACTAAACAGGATAGCCAACATTAGCTAAGGTCACCTATGACTGAGGGAGCAGAACTAAACAGGATAGCCAACATCAGCTAAGGTCACCTATGACTGAGGGAGCAGAACTAAACAGGATAGCCAACATCAGCTAAGGTCACCTATGACTGAGGGAAGAGAACTAAACAGGATAGCCAACATCAGCTAAGGTCACCTATGACTGAGGGAGCAGAACTAAACAGGATAGCCAACATTAGCTAAGGTCACCTATGACTGAGGGAGGAGAACTAAACAGGATAGCCAACATCATTAAAACATACAACAATGGTAACCAGGGATGACCCGCTGAACTGGTAACCAGGGATGATCCGCTGAACTGGTAACCAGGGATGACCCGCTGAACATAAGGTGATCAATCATAGTACAGAGTTGATCATTGACCATTTTCTGTTTGTTGTATCATATAAAAAATAATTTTTGGCGATGTAATAACATCTAACAACATCCTGTGTGGGGTCAAGTCAAGTAACCTTTCATTTATCTTTGACTATCAAATCATGGCAAGACAGTTAAATATACATTGTTTATTTGACAAATCGGCCAATAGCTGTCAGCATGTGCTCAGTTTGAATACCTCATGATTTGATAGGCTCATCGTTGATTGGTCGGTTGAAAAAATGAACTCTGACATGACCTCAAACAGGATGCCATATGGATGTATGTTAGTGTAGATATAATTTGATGGTTGTTACTGTATTACATCATATTCAAGGCTAGAAAAATAAAGGCATAGGCCAGGCGAAGCAAGTGGACAACTCGTCCACCTGTCATCCAATTACATGTCTTTGTATTTTTCTTTCCATGTTGTGATGTCCAGTACAATTTCCACGTAAAACAATGTTTGGTTCATCTTTTCTGCCATTTTCCCATTTGTTTCGTAGGGAGTTCACGTTTTATTGATGTTATATGTATTTATTTACATATACTTGTGTCCAACACGATTTCCATATCAGATGATATTCATGTTGTTTAACAGTAACATGACAGGTGCCATTAGTGGAGCAGAAACTGCTTACCATTACGGAGCACCTGGGTTCAGCCCTGGTTTTAAGTGGGGTTCATGCTGTTCAATCTTTAGTTTTCTGTTTAGTGTTTTGTAGATCGTTGTTTGTCTTTTTTCTTCTGGCAATTATATTGTCTTTCCTTCTTTGATTTACAGCTTCTGATTACCCCTTTGGTATCTTCAAACTTTTTTCCAGCAAAAGTCATCACCAGAAAGAATCTGCTGAAAAATAGAGGAAGGAATTTCATCACTTCGTACACCCCATCAAAATCATGAGAGAGCAAGTTACGGTTTCGACGAGATGACGATGATAACCACTTTGTATTAGACCAATAAGCTAAGCTGGATTTTTGTAGCTCTAGTTCACTGAAACAGCAGTCCAATGGTGGACATGTTGCTCATCCTGGCTCTGATCTAACCAGTCTTTGCTCTTACTCCTTAATGATGAGTACTTAGTGGAGAAGCAACAAATACAAATTGTATATGGTCTTTGGCTTGACCTGACCAGCGATAGAAAACAACAAATGTCAGATATCTCAAATTTGAAGTTGACCTGTATTTTAACCTTCTAAAGCTAGATTTAAAATTTCAAGTCAAACTTGAGATAATGTCCAGACATCAAAAGTTAAGATCACATGCCTGTACTCTCATCCGCTAGTCCCCCTTCATCAAACAAATAGTCGATCTTTACCGTAACGAAAATAAAAGGAATTGTCTCTTAAATTGTAATATTATTTCTGATTACATAATACTATACCAATAATTGCATATCATCTTCAGCTAATGACCAATCAAACACTTCCATATTTTCTTTGATTCTATTGGGTTTTGAGGACTTTGGTATTGTTATATATCCGTGTTGTACGCTCCATCTTATCAAAATTTGAGCTGCTGTTTTGTTGTACCTATTACAAGAAAGAAAATGTAGGGCTAAGGTTAGAGTTACGGTGGTTAATGCCACAATCAACAATATTTCAGCTATATCGTGACAGTCCGTTTTATTGCTGGAGGGAAACGGAGTAACCGGAGAAAACCACTGACCAGTTGCAAGTCACTGACAAACTTTATCACATTTTGTTGTATCGAGTAGACCTTGTCATGATAGGCACTGATTGCACAGGTAGTTGTAAATCCAACTAACATACGATCACGATCACGACAGCCCATAAAAAGATATGGAAATCCTTAAATAAAAACCACTGGTTTGTTGTATCTGAACTTACAATTTCGGAATTTAGGTAGAAACACATTTTTTTGGTCAAATAGCAAACATAAGCTTACTTTAATGCATAACAACTTAATAAATTAGTGAACAACTAGACAGAAGTATTCCCTGCACATTATTTACATGTCGCTGTTCATTTATTATTCCATCAGGATCTAACTGATATAATAGATTGTCATTTTTCTGACCATGACTACATTACTGAGGATGACAACATACCAGTCCATCGTGTCTGTGAATGTGAAGTACAGGAATTAAGAAATTAATCTAATTAAAAAACCAATGAAGTGACCTGCTGAGAGCAGTCACTTGAAGATAATGCATTAATGGAAAATCTTGACAATCACAGCTGCCCAATTTTCCACTTGGATTAAATGCACACTCTGATTGTGTTTCTGTTTCATATTTAGTACGTTATTCCTTGTCAAATTCATTTGTTTTGTCCTAAACTGCTGCTATGACATGGTTCAGAAATTTAATCGTCCATTTAATTAGCTGTTTGGTAAATATAAAAATAACAGCAGGAACATTTCCAGAAAAAAATGTACTGGTATATGAAAATCAACCAATTGAAATGTGCATATCATTACCTCCTCGGCAAGAAATAAAATAAGGTCAGCAATGAAATCGGCCTTAAACTATAAAAATATAACATGGCATATGATATGCAAGACTGGCATTATATGGAAGTATGCCAGACCATTGTGTCAGAAATTTGTGCCAGACATTTGGTCTGCAGCCAACATTGGCTCTGTCTGACCTACGAAAATTCTGAGCATAATATCAGATCAGTCAGACGACTCTCGCCAATTCTGCAAGATGCAGGTGAGATCCCATTTGATCCTATTTGCAGTTAAAAGAGATGTTATTTAGAATAAAAAGTATGAAACTCTGAAAGACTTTAATACTGATACTACAGTAATATAGGTGAATATTGTTCCACGCGGAATGTTATATTGCACATGCTTGCTGTTGCAATACAATAATCATTTGGCAAGGGACAATATTCTGTTCATTATTATTCATGCTATAACCCTTTTATTGATTAGCAGAATTTTAAAAATGATGAGAGCACGATTTTCACTTGTCAATGACGTCAAGATTTAAATTCTCATTGTCACTATTGCAAATATTGAGGAATATTGGTTAAACAGCGATTCCTGAGGTATTTCTATTTTAACTTAACAATCTGTCTACTATAAAAGTACACTTTACTGGACTGAACCATATTTCACTGAACTTAAAATTGCCTCTATAAAATTACTAATAATATCACTAGACATTTGGTCAGACAGAACGATTTTTTACTGGACTTCGCCCAATGTCCGACAGACCTTCGGGATGATCGGTTACATTCTACATGAAATATTATACTGACATACAACAATAAGGTTTACACTTACTTCTTGCCAAGATTACAAACTTGATCACAGTTAAGCATGTGACTTTTCACTAAAGGGGAATAACCCATTAGAGTAATTTCATGTCTTCTACAATAATCAATTAGCTCCTTTGGCTGTAACCATGGATGCAGTTCTATCTGGTTCACCGATGGAGTTGGTAATCCTTTTGAACGTAGGCCTTCCAAATGATGAACATTAAAGTTTGATACACCAACAGATCTGAAATATGGTACATATGAAACTTTTATTGAATACAATTTGAATTGTAAATAACTGGAAACCATTTTTATTTTGCATGATGGTCTACTGGTATCTTACATAAACTGAAGTAAAGGTTTGCTCCTTGGTCAGTGTGACTGCACCAGTACTTCAGTACTTTCAAGTGAGAAAGGTTACTCAGTACTTGCCAGCATTCATGCATGCTTTTTGACTTTCTGTAACTTTACACCTAGTTACTACGATAGCTGTAAAATTACTCAAAGTACAAAGAAGTAAACATTAAAAGAACAATCCAACCAAATATGTCATGATTTTGCCAAAAATAATGAAGCTTAATTGATTGATTGTCACATATTTATTACGTTTATAGTTTTACATAAAATATTTCCTCCCCCAGACATAGGTGGACTTTGTCTTTCCTTTGGTTTTCTTGCTCCCAAAGACTTTTAAATTATTTGGCTTTCCAGTTTTTTAATTTTGTGATACCTGATGAAGGTTATTTTGTGATACCTGATGAAGGTTATTTTGTGATACCTGATGAAGGTTATTTTGTGATACCTGATGAAGGTTATTTTGTGATACCTGATGAAGGTTATTTTGTGATACCTGATGAAGGTTATTTTGTGATACCTGATGAAGGTTATTCTGTGATACCTGATGAAGGTTATTTTGTGATATCTGATGAAGGTTATTTTGTGATACCTGATGAAGGTTATTTTGTGATATCTGATGAAGGTTATTTTGTGATACCTGATGAAGGTTATTTTGTGATACCTGATGAAGGTTATTTTGTGATATCTGATGAAGGTTATTTTGTGATACCTGATGAAGGTTATTCTGTGATACCTGATGAAGGTTATTTTGTGATACCTGATGAAGGTTATTATGCGATACCTGATGAAGGTTATTTTGTGATATCTGATGAAGGTTATTTTGTGATACCTGATGAAGGTTATTTTGTGATATCTGATGAAGGTTATTTTGTGATACCTGATGAAGGTTATTCTGTGATACCTGATGAAGGTTATTCTGTGATACCTGATGAAGGTTATTCTGTGATACCTGATGAAGGTTATTTTGTGATACCTGATGAAGGTTATTCTGTGATACCTGATGAAGGTTATTCTGTGATACCTGATGAAGGTTATTTTGTGATACCTGATGAAGGTTATTTTGTGATACCTGATGAAGGTTATTTTGTGATACCTGATGAAGGTTATTTTGTGATATCTGATGAAGGTTATTTTGTGATACCTGATGAAGGTTATTCTGTGATACCTGATGAAGGTTATTTTGTGATACCTGATGAAGGTTATTTTGTGATACCTGATGAAGGTTATTTTGTGATACCTGATGAAGGTTATTCTGTGATACCTGATGAAGGTTATTCTGTGATACCTGATGAAGGTTATTTTGTGATATCTGATGAAGGTTATTTTGTGATACCTGATGAAGGTTATTTTGTGATACCTGATGAAGGTTATTCCAGAAAAGTGTTGTGTCAACTAACTTAGATATCTACTATATATTGACAAATTGACAAACAGTTTATATTTTGGTCTATGGCGGCACAAGAATGAATCTTTAGTCTCAGAAATTCCATATTCGTTAATAGGTCAGGGAGTGAGAAAGTGATTGTTGCTAAACACTAATTAATACTATATATTATATATCATGGCGAGAACAAGTTAATTTTCAATGAGATGATGATGAGGTGCACTTTGTACTAGACGAACATGCTGAGATGGATTTTTATAGTGCTAGCTCATTGAAACCACAGTCCTTTGACACACTAATCTTTTCATTGCTGTTGCTAGGTACAAATTTGCCTGTCGTAAGGGAAATAACTCTTATATAAAGGGTGTCAAAACATATATCTTTAGAATCAAATCAGGAATGATCAAAATGTGTAATTAAATCACCTGACTAGACCTTGTTTCTTCAGTTGTAACATTGCTTTGTAAGTCTCCATGTTTCTTCCTTCTCTAGGGCCATGAATAAGAAAAAGATCTATATAATCCATATCCAAGCTAAAAAAAAAACAAACAAAAATTAAATTAACCTTGGCAGACCATTAAATACTTGACCTTGGTTCTTCAATAACCCAGTATTTTATCAACTCATTTGGCTTTGCTGGGCAAACAATGACATGCTCTTACCATTATTCATTCAAAATGGCATAAAACATTGGGGATGGTCGTGATTGTATGGTAGTTGGATTTACAATTACCAATGCAATCAGTGCCTATCACCACTAACGTTGTGAGTTCAAATCCTGCTCAGACTAGGTGTACTCAATTTAACATTATGTGATTAACTCAGGGTTCACAAAATGGCATATAGGTTTGGTGGTCCTAGTGAAGAAAATGTCAGTCCTCATTAATTTTCTATTGCAAAATACCAAACTTGTGTCAGTCCTGAGCAAAATTTACCCAAATGTCTGACAGGACTGATGAATTTCGCGAACGCTGTTAACTTTGTCAGTAACTTACAGCAGGTCGGTAGTTTTCTCCGGGTACTCTTTTTTCCTCTTCCAATAAAACTCAACGCCACGATACAATTGAAATATTGTTGAAAGTGGCGTGAAACACAAAAAGTTGACTTTCGATACATATACAGTAGGATAAAACAGTTCAACCAGCAGATGTGAGTGAGTGATTGCTGCTTAACGCCAAGTGATCAATTTCAAAGCTATATATATGGAGCGGATGTGGTTTCCGAGTGGTCTAGGGCGCTGAACGTAAGGCTAAGCGAATGGTGCTGCAGTGTATCAATGGTGTGAGTTCAAATCCCGTCAAGGGAAGAACAAAAAATTTGACAGCTCAAAAATCTAATTCTAACACTGTTTGGTTTAATTTTCAGATTATATGTTATTCAGCTATCAGACAGGGTATATAATGTGACATTCCCGGCTTAAGATCTATATTCCCTGAGGCACAGCCGAAGGGAATATACATCATAAGCCGGGAATGTCACATTATATACCCTGTCTGATAGCTGAATAATAGATATATTACGGATTTAACCATTGTTTTTTTTAAATACAACATCCAGCTGTATTAAATAAATTTGCCTCTTTTCTTTTCATTTTTCGTATCTCTAGATGTCCGTTTCCGTACCTTTGACGTCATTCTTCAATGACGTCAAAATATGTGTCACGTCCTATTTCATGTATGGGGTGTCTCATGAAGGAAAATAATGTACTAAATTTCTAAATCAATACAGTTTCATATGTAGTAAATTTTATAAACTTTATAAATACAACATTAATATATCACATAACAAAACAACGGGCTTGCGAAACAGTTTCAATAATTTAAATGTAAACAACATGTAAATAAAACCTTGGTGTGGCCCCATGACGTCGAAAGTTTTCAAGGCTCAACGTTTTGTTTATTTGTTATGGTACAGCCGTGGAACATAGGAGTTTGCTGAATCGATCAGGTATTTGTGACGGAATTAACCGTTGTAATATTTTTTGTTCATGCAGCCGTTTTGAGTATAAAAACAGCATTTAATTTGGTAAAAATACATTTATTATTCCGTATTATACCATTGATTCAGTGAAGCGTAATGTTTTGTCGTCCATGTTTTAATTTTTTTTGGGGACTGAAATATATACCCCGTCTGTTTTCCGAATATATGCTGACATTCAGGGCTGAAGAACCAATGAAAATATGTGTAACAAACTAAATTCGTAATATATAAATATATATATATATCACAGCGAGAACAAGTTGCTTTTTTATTATATTATGTTGATATCTGTTAAGATTTTTAGAGTTGGATTTTTTTTAATAATTCAAATTTTGTTTTATTTTTAGATAAATTAGAAATTTCTAATCACTTGTTGATATATTTTACCTTTTAAATATATATACACAAGCTATAATTTGAAATTACAAAAACAACCACTTCTAATAGTAACCATGTTTAAAATAACTCACATGCATAGCTTGTGACATATACATGTATGTAAATACTAGTTGAGAGGGGGAAAAAATGATAAGCCTAACCCACAAGACAATAACTATTGACAATGACTACTAACCTCTTCAGACTCTTTTGTAGCCCCTGTACACATGCATCATAGCCATTTTGCCATTGTTTGGTGACAATGAATAAATCTTTCCTCTTGATTGCACTTTTTTTCACAGCTCTGCCTATTACTGGTTCATTTCTGAAACATTTGACACATCATCAATCATGCTTGTTCCTGAAACTAGGTTAATGACACATCATCAGTCATGCATGTTCCTTAAACTAGGCTAGACACATCATCAGTCATGCTTGTTCCTGAAACTAGGTTAATGACAGATCATCAGTCATGCTTGTTCCTGAAACTAGGTTAATGACACATCAACAGTCATGCTTGTTCCTGAAACTAGGTTAATGACACATCATCGGTCATGCTTGTTCCTGAAATTAGGTTAATGACACATCATCAGTCATGCTTGTTCCTGAAACTAGGTTAATGACACATCATCAGTCATGTTTGTTTCCGAAACTAGGTTAATGACACATCATCAGTCATTCTTGTTCCTGAAACTAGGTTAATGACACATAAGTCAAGCTTTTTCCTGAAACTAGGTTAATGACACATCATCAGTCATGCTTGTTCCTGAAACTAGGTTAATGACACATAATCAGTCATGTTTGTTCCTGAAACTAGGTTAATGACATGTATGTCATGATTGTTCCTGAAACTAGGTTAATGACACATCATCAATCATGATTATTCCTGAAACTACTGTAGGTTAATGACACATCATCAGTCATGCTAATTCTAAATACAAATTAATCGCATACCATATGTCACACTTTGATCATGCTGACACAATTAATGACACATTATCAGTCATGCTGAAACAATTAATGACATATTATCTGTCATGCTGATACAATTAATGATATATTATCAGTCATGCTGACACAACTAACGACATAATATCAGTAATGTTGACAAAATTAATGACACATCAACAGTCATGCTGACACAATTAATGACACATTATCAGTCATGTTGACACAATTAATGACACATTATCAGTCATGCTGACACAATTAATGACACATTATCAGTCATGTTGACACACTTAATGACACATTATCAGTCATGCTGACACAATTAATGACACATTATCAGTTATGTTGACACACTTAATGATACATTATCAGTCATGTTGAATGACAAGTCATGTCATACTCATTTCTGAAATATTTAATGACACATTATCAGTCATGTTGGAAAAAAAACCAGTTATTAATTAAAATCAATATTATGATCCCGGATTTATTTATTTCAAAATACAGCATAGAATATAATCTTCAGTACTTAATAATCAATATTCCAGTCAATTTTTTAATTGTGTTATTTTCACATAGAGCTTTTCTTCAACTTACACTTGATAACATCTTGAGTACATTTATGTAGTAAGCATTCATTAGTACTGTATATCAATGTAATTGCCTCACTACATTGTTCAATCATTAATAGAAAATTGTATTACATTTAAAAATGACCTTAAATATCCTATATAATTGACTTATGGCAGAGATTTCATTATATACAATTATTACCCTTGTTGGAGTGTGACCCGGCAGTTATTTTTGCATCAGACACCAAGTAATAGAATACCCGCGGCTTTGCGACAGACTCCAAGTGATTGAATACATGTAGTTTTGTGACTGACTCCAAGTGATTGAATACATGCAGTTTTGTGACCGACTCCAAGTGATTGAATACATGCAGTTTTGTGACAGATACCAAGTGACCAATTACACGTAGCTTTGTGACAGACACCAAGTGATTAAATACATGTAGTATTTTGATCAGGGATTTAGCCAGGATTTTGAGACCATTAGTCACTTTTTTTATAATTATGAATAAACAAGAATATAATGAGCTTAATCTTATAATCAGTTACGTTGCCTTATTGGTTTGTAATGGAGATTGAAAACCTCCTAGGATGGGAACATACTCTGCAAATTAACAACCAACTGATAAAACATAACCACTATTTTGATCTCATTACCACACAAATTGTAATACCCCCCCCCCCCCCTTTTGAAATATTACTGTGCGTTGGTCTAATACCACACAAATTGTAAATATCCCCTCCCCACCCTTTTTGAAATGTTACTGTGCTTTGGTCTAATACCACAACAATTGTAATAACTCATATTTGTGTAGTCTTCAGCAGAAAAAAAAATTCTGCCAGTTTGCCCAATGGTCCAACTTCTATCTAGATTCTTTGTAGGAAATCAGTATAGAATAAACTTCAAAAACTGAAGCAAGTTGTAAAATATATAATTATTTTTCAGACCTCATATTCAAATTGCAACAATTGGAATAAAAACAGACACGTCTGTTTGTAAATAGTTCTATAAATAGAACGCAATTGTTACCCGGAGGCTGATCAATATATAAAAATTAACTTATATGCGTCCTCGTGCAGTGCATTTCAACGAATTGAATGGCCAACCTTTGCATATAAATGAAATATAAAATATGAGAACTAAGATTTCATTTCACAGAAATGAGAATAAATACATCAAAAGTTCGTTTGGTTAAAAGTAGTTTCGGTGGATTGCGAACTCCTGTTGATCGCACCATTTTTTTTTTTAGTATACACGTCCTTGGTTTCTTTAATCAAAGTTATGACTTTTCGAGAAAATCACTTTCAAAATACTTAATGGATACGATAGATTTCAATAAACATGATATCGACATTTTCATAAATTTGGCAAAAATAGTTCGCTATGGCAGACATTGTGACGAATCGTGCAATGAATGACGATTACTATTCATTATATATTTTGACAGCAACTTTCCCAATTCGAAATTGCACCCATATGATGATTACAAAAATATGTCCATTTTAATTACATACTGTGGCATTTTGACTACAAGTCATAACTATAAAAAAATTATTATCGTTGATTGAATTCTTTGTCCAGGTGAGATCAAAGATTACGCAATCAAAACAAAAATTCTATAATCATTGGCTTGTAACATGTAATAAAATTAAAATGGTCATTGTAGTGACTAATTAGTTTTAATCAGCAATGAAGAAGAATGGATTGTTACAAACATTTTTTTTAACGATTTTTTGAAAATTCAAGTGACGAAATACTCGTCACTTTCGAAAATCAATCGTCAATGACGAAAGTGACAAGCGCTAGCTAAATCACTGTTTTTGATGGACACCAAGTGTTGGAATATCTGTCGCTGGACGCCATGTTTGTTTTCTGTTGAATCAAGGGAAGTAACTATAATTGGAAACACGTGAGGCTCAATTGGGAATTTCCTTACTATGAGACCTTACGATTAGCGGTTGATCCAACGAATGGATAAATATCACGTGACAGTGTTTTATCAAATCAGATTCAAGATATTTATATGAGTATATAATATTGTCAGAAGTTTCTATTAAGATGTAGTTCATAAAAAAGACAAGTTTGAAGATACCAAAAAGGTAATGAGAAGCTGCATACAAATGTATCAACACTATTACAGGTATATCATGGCAGACACAAAGAAGGGGTTAAGGCTATTGTTATTAACGCCACTTTCAACAATATTTCAGCTATATGGTGGTCAGTTTTATTGGTTGAGAACACAGCAGTACCTGGGAGAAAACCACTGACATGCTGTAAGTCACTGGCAAACTTTATCACATAATGTTGCATCGAGTACACCTTGCCATGAGCGGGATTCAAACTCACAACGTTATTGGTGATAGGCACCGATTGCATAGGTAGTTATAAATCCAATTACCATACGATCACGACCATGACAGCCCCTAAAATGATTAAATAAAACAAAAGATATATCAGTGTTTACTGTTACTGTCTATCACAATGATTTATCACACTATGTCTCTGTCTGTACTGTATCAGTATCACTAAGAAGAGTGATATGTCTATCACAGTGATTTATCACACTATGTCTCTGTCTGTACTGTATCAGTATCACTAAGAAGACTGACATGTCTATCACAATGATTTATCACACTATGTCTCTGTCTGTACTGTATCAGTATCACTAAGAAGACTGATATGTCTATCACAGTGATTTATCACACTATGTCTCTGTCTGTACTGTATCAGTATCACTAAGAAGACTGACATGTCTATCACAGTGATTTATCACACTATGTCTCTAACTACTGTATCAGTATCACTAAGAAGAGTGATATGTCTATCACAGTGATTTATCACACTGTCTCTGACTGTACTGTATCAGTATCACTAAGAAGAGTGATATGTCTATCACAGTGATTTATCACACTATGTCTCTGTCTGTACTGTATCAGTATCACTAAGAAGAGTGATACGTCTATCACAGTGATTTATCATGGTATGTCTCTTGACTGTATTGTATCAGTATCACTAAGAAGACTGATATGTCTATCACAGTGATTTATCACACTATGTCTCTGTCTGTACTGTATCAGTATCACTAAGAAGAGTGATACGTCTATCACAGTGATTTATCACACTATGTCTCTGTCTGTACTGTATCAGTATCACTAAGAAGACTGACATGTCTATCACAATGATTTATCACACTATGTCTCTGTCTGTACTGTATCAGTATCACTAAGAAGACTGATATGTCTATCACAGTGATTTATCACACTATGTCTCTAACTACTGTATCAGTATCACTAAGAAGAGTGATATGTCTATCACAGTGATTTATCACACTGTCTCTGACTGTACTGTATCAGTATCACTAAGAAGAGTGATATGTCTATCACAGTGATTTATCACACTATGTCTCTGTCTGTACTGTATCAGTATCACTAAGAAGAGTGATACGTCTATCACAGTGATTTATCATGGTATGTCTCTTGACTGTATTGTATCAGTATCACTAAGAAGACTGATATGTCTATCACAGTGATTTATCACACTATGTCTCTGTCTGTACTGTATCAGTATCACTAAGAAGAGTGATACGTCTATCACAGTGATTTATCACACTATGTCTCTGTCTGTACTGTATCAGTATCACTAAGAAGACTGATATGTCTATCACAGTGATTTATCACACTATGTCTCTGTCTGTACTGTATCAGTATCACTAAGAAGAGTGATACGTCTATCACAGTGATTTATCACACTATGTCTCTGTCTGTACTGTATCAGTATCACTAAGAAGACTGATATGTCTATCACAGTGATTTATCACACTATGTCTCTGACTGTACTGTATCAGTATCACTAAGAAGACTGATATGTCTATCACAGTGATTTATCACACTATGTCTCTGTCTGTACTGTATCAGTATCACTAAGAAGAGTGATACGTCTATCACAGTGATTTATCACACTATGTCTCTGTCTGTACTGTATCAGTATCACTAAGAAGAGTGATATGTCTATCACAGTGATTTATCACACTATGTCTCTGTCTGTACTGTATCAGTATCACTAAGAAGAGTGATATGTCTATCACAGTGATTTATCACACTATGTCTCTGTCTGTACTGTATCAGTATCACTAAGAAGACTGATATGTCTATCACAGTGATTTATCACACTATGTCTCTGTCTGTACTGTATCAGTATCACTAAGAAGACTGATATGTCTATCACAGTGATTTATCACACTATGTCTCTGTCTGTACTGTATCAGTATCACTAAGAAGAGTGATATGTCTATCACAGTGATTTATCACACTATGTCTCTGTCTGTACTGTATCAGTATCACTAAGAAGAGTGATATGTCTATCACAGTGATTTATCACACTATGTCTCTGTCTGTACTGTATCAGTATCACTAAGAAGACTGATATGTCTATCACAGTGATTTATCACACTATGTCTCTGTCTGTACTGTATCAGTATCACTAAGAAGACTGATATGTCTATCACAGTGATTTATCACACTATGTCTCTGTCTGTACTGTATCACTAAGAAGACTGATATGTCTATCACAGTGATTTATCACACTATGTCTCTGACTGTATTGTATCAGTATCACTAGGAAGAGTGATATGTCTATCACAGTGATTTATCACACTATGTCTCTGACTGTACTGTATCAGTATCACTAAGAAGAGTGATATGTCTATCACAGTGATTTATCACACTATGTCTCTGTCTGTACTGTATCAGTATCACTAAGAAGACTGATATGTCTATCACAGTGATTTATCACACTATGTCTCTGTCTGTACTGTATCAGTATCACTAAGAAGAGTGATATGTCTATCACAGTGATTTATCACACTATGTCTCTGACTGTACTGTATCAGTATCACTAAGAAGAGTGATATGTCTATCACAGTGATTTATCACACTATGTCTCTGTCTGTACTGTATCAGTATCACTAAGAAGACTGATATGTCTATCACAGTGATTTATCACACTATGTCTCTGTCTGTACTGTATCAGTATCACTAAGAAGACTGATATGTCTATCACAGTGATTTATCACACTATGTCTCTGTCTGTACTGTATCAGTATCACTAGGAAGAGTGATATGTCTATCACAGTGATTTATCACACTATGTCTCTGTCTGTACTGTATCAGTATCACTAAGAAGACTGATATGTCTATCACAGTGATTTATCACACTATGTCTCTGTCTGTACTGTATCAGTATCACTAAGAAGAGTGATATGTCTATCACAGTGATTTATCACACTATGTCTCTGACTGTACTGTATCAGTATCACTAAGAAGAGTGATATGTCTATCACAGTGATTTATCACACTATGTCTCTGTCTGTACTGTATCAGTATCACTAAGAAGAGTGATCTGTCTATCACAGTGATTTACCACACCATGTCTCTGTCTGTACTGTATCAGTATCACTAAGAAGAGTGATATGTCTATCACAGTGATTTATCACACTATGTCTCTGTCTGTACTGTATCAGTATCACTAAGAAGAGTGATATGTCTATCACAGTGATTTATCACACTATGTCTCTGTCTGTACTGTATCAGTATCACTAAGAAGAGTGATACGTCTATCACAGTGATTTATCATGGTATGTCTCTGACTGTATTGTATCAGTATCACTAAGAAGACTGATATGTCTATCACAGTGATTTATCACACTATGTCTCTGTCTGTACTGTATCAGTATCACTAAGAAGACTGATATGTCTATCACAGTGATTTATCACACTATGTCTCTGTCTGTACTGTATCAGTATCACTAGGAAGAGTGATATGTCTATCACAATGATTTATCACACTATGTCTCTGTCTGTACTGTATCAGTATCACTAAGAAGAGTGATATGTCTATCACAGTGATATGTCTATCACAGTGATTTATCACACTATGTCTATGTCTGTACTGTTGACCCCCTCTGTTTAGATAAATAGAAATATCCTACCCATATCTTTGAGCAGTATCAATCATTCTATACCCCTGCTTTAAAGCATATAACACAGCTGATTCAGGATTCTCTGTCCATGCAGTTCCAAGTCCAAATAGGGGTATTTCAGTCCCATCATTCAATGTGGTTACTGAATCAATACTGGTAGCTATGGAAACCATTTTTCACATTTCAACAAAAATCACTTTCCTTTTACTGTCAACTGTCACATTCTACAGCTCTGAAAAAAAAATGTTTATAACTGAATATATATTGTGAATGGTAATGACAAACAGTAACCAAGGGAGATAATAAAATAGTCTACTCATGTCTTTTAAGCTATCAGCATTTTTTCAGCTATATCATGGAGAGAACAAGTAAATTTTCAATGAGATGATGATGTGGTCTGTTTTGCACTAGACCAACACGCTTAGTTGGATTTTTATAGTGCTAGCTCACTGAAACAAAGAGTCCGCATGCCAGCCAACCAGTCTCAGTTTATTCTCCTTAATGCTGCATGCTTAGCGGAGAATCAACAAATACAAATTTTATGGTCTTTGGTGTGACCGGATCGTGGCACAACCCACCATCTACCACATTCGAGGCAAGCATGTTAACCATTACACCACCGATGATATATTCATGTATTTATGACAATAAATGTACCGTACACATCAGTATTCCATTTCAGGTAGAAGTAATAGGCCCTAAAACTTTTCCGACACTGATATGATTCTTTTGAAATACATATACATTTTGTACATGTACATACAGTTGTATGCAATATTATTTGGCAAATAATTTTCAATTCCTCAACATATATTATTTTGTCCAGACTAAGATAAGGCTACCCGAGTACAATAACTCTGGAGTGCCTGTATGAAGATTACACATGTATTATTTTTATTTACAATACTTGGCAATAAGAAGAGTTTGAGGATGTTAAAGGTGTAATCAGAAGCCGTAAATCAAAGAAGGACAGACAAAACAATGACGAAATAGAAAAAGGTCAAAAGGTCAAACAATGATCTATAAAACACTACACAGAAAATTAAAGATTGAGCAACACGAACCCCACAAACTCAGGTACTCCTGAACTGAAGGGTTAGCAATTCCTGCTCCACTAGTGACACCTGTTGTGTTACTGTTGAAGACATGAACATCATACGATACAGAAGTTGCATTGGACGATAGTGAGTGGTTCAGTGGTTTCAAATCTGAGTAATCATTGATAAATTTGTCTTGTGGTAGTGACCATCTTGGACCTCTGATTGAAAAAACAAAAAATTTAAATGTTGTTGGGAACCATCCAATTAGTGTGTGGGTGATTGTTGTGATATCAATGTGAGAACAAGTTAATTTTCAATGAGATGATGATAAGGTCTGCTTTGTACTAGACAAACACGTTTAGTTGGATTTTTATAGTGCTAGATCGCTGAAACAATAGTCAGCGGATAGACATGTCGCCCCACTCTGACACACATTATCCTGATTCCAAGCCAATCAGTCTTTGCTCTTTCTCTTTAATGCTGTATGCTTAGCGGAAAAGCAACAAATACCAATTTTAAACATAGTCTTTGGTTTGACCCAATCAGGGCTCGAACCCACAATCTACCACATTCGAGGCGAGCATGCTAACCATTACACCACCAATGGGTGAAGATGTATAAGCTATGATATATGTTACGTATATCAATGACAATGGATCATATTTCTATAATCCTCTTTATAATATTGCCTAGACAAATTCTTCTATAATTATTTAAAGTAATATGAAAGGAAAATATCGTGGAATTTTTGGATTAAATATTTTCAATTAATATGTCACTTAATTTTAAGTTAACTAAAATCAATTGCATAACATAAAAAATCCGCTCAAAAGCAGATATTAACAGCAGATAATTCTCTTTTCCCGTACAGTAATGCAAAGGATATGCACGTGACCCAAGATTTGAACTCTTTCGGGGAGATTATCACTCATGCGCAATGTTCAGTTGATGAAAAAAAAAATATATATATTCCGTGTGTACCACATAAGAATAATTGCAAAAAAAAAATTGGTTCACACGACATGAAACAGACAGATTCCTCAATAATCATTGTCAGGAATGTGTGCGTGCTTACCTCAGCATCCATGATTGTTTATCTTTTCTTCACAAGGTCATGATCGGCAATCATCGGAACAAAACAACCGAAAGTTAATCAGTCTCCACAACAATGGCGAGGACGATAAACATGCACACGGATTTGAGTCATTCCATGACAACGGGCCATTTTGGAAAATGGTATATGGGTTTTTGTAAATTTCATTTTTAAAGGCTTCAAAACAATATTACAGAGTTTTTGTAATAGAAATCTGTTGATAATATACAGATTTGATAAGAGAGACAAATGTACTGTCATATGTTGATTATTATGAAAATAAATTAAATTTTATTTTCTAAGTTAGTCGAAACGAGCGGGCATTTGTGGTAACACAGCTACAGCTTCAATTTTGAATTGTCATAATTTTTATCTTGTCTGAGACTGAGAATTTCAGTAATATCCTGCACATGAGTCTTTGAAATGGATATAAATAAAGATATGTATTTGGTTTCTGAAACCTTGAGCTCAATTTTGTGGTGCAGATTTGAAAAATATCAACGCTGTGATTGTCGTTACTTGGTTCCGTCCAGAATGTATGGGTTGACAATATCTGTGTAAAATGTACAATTACTTCCAAGTCTCCACAGATAAACAAGTTTTCCCTCCAAGAGTACTTTATTTACGTAAATTTATATTTCAAATTTGTAACTGATACAGTATAAGAGTCGAAAAACTGTGGACACAGAATACACGTATTATTCATGATGTATGACGTCTACTGATATTGTCAAATGAAGAAATGAAGAAATGAAGAAAAAACGAATGATTATGAAAATTTTGAAAAGGGAATGATTTATATGAAAATTTTGAAAAAAAAAGGGGGGGGGGGGGTAGTAGAGAAAAGGGGGGGGGGGGGTAGTAGAGAAAAGGGGGGAGGAGGAAACAAAATCCATGCCCCATGTGCCTGTGTGATCGATCACGATATTTTAACCCTTCAAAGAATTATTGGTTTAGTTTTAACTCATTCCTCATTTCACTAATTGGTCTGTACTTTCGGTGCTTGTCCTTTCGGGTGGTTCTAGTTAATACTGCCCGTTCGGATGGAGGTTTTCTTTTCGTCGTTTGATTCATTCATTGAAAACGTATGATTCGGCCGTTCTTGTTTATAGACAAACAAAAGCGGAAATTGTCAATACATGAACTTGTTGTTGATTTCTGATAAGCTAACGTAACTAAATTAGATGATCAGAATCGTTTCATGCAGCATTAATGTTCGACGTTACGCGCGATGTTCGTTCCTATAAACGTAACAGACGTAAAACAAAATGAACGACGTTTTTTTAAAGTTTCTTTTATGTTTTGTGTTTGTGTATTGCGTAGTTTGTATAAAATAATGGATGTGTTTTTACACTAAACTGCGTAGTAAATGGATCTCGATAATAAATTTTCTTCAAATTAAAAAAATGTTGACTATTTTACACGACTAACCAAATAATTCTCAAAGAACAATTAAAAATGTCAGGTCCGGTGTTGATTTTGTCTCATGAACATTTATCCTTTTCTCCAAGAAATAAAATGATTTTTATTCAATCGGTTAAAAAATACAATATAAATTTTCCACAGAAAAATATGATGTTTTGCATTTTGCTGTTTCTGTCGGATCGTTCTCAGTATTTTCCATTGACCTCATAAAAGAAAAAAAACACTATCAAAACATATATGCAAGTCGTTTTATCACATTATACTTCCATTTCATCTAAAACTGAAAAAATATCCAAATGTGTAGTTTCAGTAAGATTAAGTGCCCCATTCAGGTACTGAAGTATTGGAGAAATATAAATTATAGACGCAACTGAAATAATCGAACGTTTTTTATCCAACAATTTGAATGATAAAAGTTTTCTGGTTCGTCAAAATAACAACCATGGAAAATTTTACTTCTTTTTCCGTAAGTTATACCCTTGTCATCGGTAGTGTTTTTCGTGAGAATTTGAGGACATGAACTTTCCCTAAATAGATAATAATTGGAGTCCGATTCAACCGTGTACACCACAAGAATGGTTCCTTCCGCGATAAGGTCCGCCATTTTATACTCGTCGTTTTCCGTGCTTTGAACAGATCGAGAATTCCGGTTATTATCAATAGATATTGGAATTGTCACCTTACCTCCAATGGCATTGTTTTTACAGTTATTATAATTACCAGTAATACAGTTTTCACACGTATAACACGACATATTGCGAACTGCTAAAGTATCATTATTTGATTTTGTCGAAACGACTTGATGTAGACGCCTACATGCCAGGGACTGCTTTGAATGAAATATTGTTTCTGTCAATTTTGTGTGTCTATAAACAAGAACGAATCATACGTTTTCAATGAATGAACCAACGGCGAAACGACAAGCTTTATCCGGACGGACAGCATACTGATCATTTATCAATGGGTAGAGCTTTTTAGAATGATATCCCAAATTTACTCCTAATATCATTACTATTCAGTTAACGATTTAACGAGTTAACCATTCATGAAAAAGTTGTTTGTTGAACTGCTTGATTAACGTTGTATAACATATGCTTTGCGAATTTTAGGGTGGGCGCACGCCCCCCTCTAAATCCGCCTCTGGTAATGTCCATCACAAAAAAAAAATTGAGCATATATATGGTACATCACATATACAATATATAGATTTTTTTTACAACATGCATCATTCTGAATTGAAAATAAGTGTTTCGTGTTTTGGGAACCATTTAATATGAAAAAATTAACAACAAATGTACCATAATTAAAAAAATTGAATATCCAAAATGAACTTGACACCCCAGTCAGTTCTTACAATGTTTAAATATTTCTTCTATAAACATCTGAAGCAATTCAATGTTCCAAATGGCTCACGATATCTTCAGATTTTAATTTAAGTAATAATAAAGGTAATATGTTGAACTATGTTTAATATTTATTGAAAAAACAAAACAAAATCTGTCCTGTAACATCCATCACACAGAAATATTTTATTTGGTTACCATGGTAACAAATATTAAAAACTTATCTTGTTTTAATTAAAATCAGAAAGATTATACTTGTAGCAACCAGAAAACACCAAAATAATCTAATTTCTTTGTAGTATAATTTGTTTGTATCTGTTACTTAAAAGTGGTCCTTTATCATGAAATGGCTCATTTGCAGATTTCTAGTTGTTGGGAACATATTTCGACTTGAAACATGCATGAATAGCTTAGTAAAGGTACTGCCGTATTCCAAATTGAATTTTCAGGGACAAATTTTCTTCACCCAAAACTGGTGTAATATTACTTTAATATATAGATCCATGCAATTATTTTGGATTCTAGTCTAGGCACTCCCAGTTCACTTTAATATACTTCTTTAAAATTAGGAATTGGCCTATGGGCCCCCAAAAGGTCATAATCCGGTCACCATACAGTACTAGTCCAGTCTCAGCATAGACATATTTACAGCATGGCTGGCATCTATCCATCTCATGTAATTACCATCAAGAGTTCGCGATATGTGTCAGTCCTGTCAGACATGACCAGCAAAATATGGGCAGATTTTGCTAAGGACTGACACAAGATTGGTATTTTGCAATAGAAAATTAATAAGGACTGACATTTTTTTCACTCGGACCACCAAACCCATATGCATTGTGTAGCTCTTTTTTAAACTCTTCACCTAACTTCTTATCATTTCAATTATTTTTTAAGCAAGTTTCCCTGACATGTGCCTGTCAATAATAATCTTGAAAGATTGATAGGCAGTACTACATGTATGTAGATGTATTCTGTCATCCCCCCTTCATATACAGTATATGCGAGTAAGTGTATGTACGTTTATGTGCATATATCTCTTTTCCTGCCTGAGTGTGCCTGCACCACAATTATTGATATTTCACAGCGAATATTTAGTTTGATGTATTGTTGTTGTGTATCAATCATAATTGTTATTTGTATATGCCCTCCTGGGGCCCTGATTTGGTTAATAAACTTATTTTTATTTCTATTTCTGTATTCCAATGTGTGAATGGATCACAAATAACTGAATAATGAATGGGAATAGACTATATAGTCTTTGTTCTTCAAAAGTGTATGGGCCTTAATTTACTTTAGGGGTTCCAACATAACCTTAAAAAAGAAGGGTCTTAGGGTTAGGGTTAGTACTAAGGTTAGTTTTTATTATAGGTTGGGACTCCTAAAGAAAGACCAATGTATGAATGGGTATTGTTTTCACACTGAGAGAATGCATGAAGGGGGCAAGTGTTTCAAACTCCAACGGCACTATTTCTATAGAATAGAATAGAATATATTGTATTGCCTAATCATAGGGCCCACATGAGGCATCATTAACAATACAAACATTCATGATTGATAAATGAGACATACACACAAAAGAAAAAGGACATAGTCTATATGATGTAACCCCACTCCGTTGCTCTTCCTCTTTATGTAATTGATAATTTTGTATATTTGTACCTAACGTCGTACGTAGGCCTTTGTCTTTGATTGGAAATAAAGAATTCGTTTGTTGTCCTTGTTGTAGATATCCCCGTGGAACCAGATATGACGCACCGTTTGACGATAGATTGTTGTTTTAAAATTTCTGCATGAAAATAAAGTAAAATAAAGAATGTATTCTTTTCTATCGATTTAATTTGCAATATCATTAATAATTGTTTTGTTTTCATGGCATTTTCAACGTTTTCTTGGTACACAGGTGATGTGTTTACATTTGGTTCAGGGACCGGAAATGACGCACTCTTATTCTATCACTATATTATCACTACAGCTTACCTTGCTAATCGAAAAAATGCTTCCATTCGAAACCACCGTCTTTGACGAATGTCCAAAGCAGGGTTGGCCGGGAAATACCAGTGGTAATTACCGGGAAATACCGTCCTGACAAATACTCTAAATTTTAGCTCAAGTGGGAAATATGATTTTTAGATGTGATTAATTTCTTCAAAGTTGCTAAAAACTTAACATTTTAACAGTGTTGAAAATTACATCAGTTTAATAAATATGGGTATACAGCCTAGGTTTAGGACCATTAAGAAGGACTTCAGGCAACTTTTGAAATTGTAATCTTCATATAAACCAGTGTTTGAAGCTAAGGAAATATTTTAGGGGCCAAGTTAATTTTGGTAGCCCACACAATTTGTTAGGGGCCCATCAGGCGTGCGAACCTGCTACCTCACTTGCGAGGTGCCCTACGGCAGGGGTCCGGGAGCCCTGGTATAAATGGTGTAAAATCCTGCATTCTGGCCATTTCCTGGCAGCAAAATTGGCCATTCAGAAACTATAATTTAATACAGAAGATAACAAATTTCCAAAACATTTTCCTCAAAATAAACTTATTTTACATGCACCAAGACTTCAGAAATTTATAGTTGAAATCAAATTTCGGGGCGATTTAGAGCTTGGAATATGGTGTGGATGTTTGTAGCTTGTACATCCTGTAGTAATAGAATTTTCATTTTTTTTTGTTCTTTGCAATATGAACAAACCATGCAGTTTTCAGTATCAACTAGCCATAGACGGTTTTGTTTCCATTCCTTTAAAAATTGTCTAGAGTGCTTGGACTCTTCGCAATCTCTAAAATATTGTGTTCTCTGTTCATTTTGCCTTTTTAAGAGGCCCAGAGTTCCCCAAAAAGAACTGACTTAAATCGGCTTGGCGAAACATTTCGCCAACCGGATATTTTGAACGAACATGTAAAATTAAAAATCAAAGTCGGAAAAGTGTACTATAAAATTCTGTAATATGACTCAACAGAAAACGGCATGGTTTTTGCAATATAAAGACAACAGAGAAATCATCGCTGTTAAAAGAATTATTTGTTACCTAAATCCCTTTACAACAACTAAATTCTTTATTTCAATCCTTAAATGATGCAAAATTAATGCAAAAATTTACATCCTTATACGCAGGTGTTAAATTGAACAGCCGTAAATCTCCTTAATTGGAGATAAGATTTGCATACATCAAAATAAGTTGGTTCCCGGGCTACTACACTTCGTTACTCTAAGTTCATAGAGCGAAGCGTAATATATTATATAAGCAGATATCAGTTTAATATCAAAACAAAAAATCGGGGCTTAAAATCGATCGATGGAAATGTCAATATTTTTCAGATTTCGATCTTGGTGAATAGGAATTATTACATATAGATTTACACTATTTTATTTTTTCTAATTTTCACTCGCCAAGTGGACGACTGAGATGAGATTTTTAAGGGCCCACACTGAAATTTACTCGCAAATGGCGAGTGGGTGACCACTAATTTCAAACCCTGTAAACATAATATTTATACAAAAGACTTTTTATTAAAAACATGTTAAAACTGTCACAATTTTATATCTACACTTTTCAGTTAAATCATACAATTTCAGAGTTCACCAATCTATTTCATCTTTCCCCCTTAACATTCTGTAGCAAAAAAAAACCAAGCTTTCCTGCTTTAACAAGACCAAGTCTATTTCTTAATTTTGACTGAATATTCACCACCACCTGTCAAAATAAAACATGATACATTTTTTACTTCTTTGAACAGTTGATTTACAATAATCACTTAACAATTAATAGCTGATTGTTTTGCCAGGTTGTATACATGTAATCTAATATCCCAAGGGCATTTCCTTTATACTATAATAATGACTAACTTTTTTAATTAGTTTTTACAAACTAATTAACACATCTCCAAAGTTGTAAAATCCAAACAACAACATCCAAATTATCAACTTAAATGTCAAATCCACCAGCATTGTCCATAATGAACGTCCACTTTTGTAAATTCACAAACAATATAACATCCAAATCTATTAATTCAATATTTCAGACATGTTTAACATGATATATTTTAAATACTGATCAGTGATAAATGTCATAACTGTAATAAAATAATTTTCAGTTCTATTCATTAGTTCTTAATTGCTCCAAAGAAAAGATTTATTTAAACAGTTCTTAATTTTGCCATATTTCGTTATATTCATTGAAAATCATATAAGCGATTGTCACACTTTGACAGTGAATATTTTTTTAATACGTATGCTCACCACATGAGAGTCACGTGACCTAATAAGCCCGCACAGCCCGTCAACAAACTGAAACTTTTGACAACACTTTCAAGGGTTTTAGGCCAATCGTGGGTCTATTTTCATGTTTTAGTAAACGATCTTTTGGACGTAAAGGAAAAATGGCGGTTTTATATGGACAACAAAACTAGATCTAGTAGATGAATTCCACATGCATCTCGGTGCGTCATTTCTGGTCTGCGTCAAATTCAAAATAGGTACCAGCACGGGATATTAACGAATCGCTCAGGCCAATCATTTTTAATAAGTGTGTTTTAAAGTTACCTTTCATTTTCAAACGTAGAATAATTTTAAACAGCAACACATGTCAGTATTTCAGCCTCCTACTCCAATTTAAAAATGCAACTTAATAAAAAAAATCATGGGTTTCAAGTGACAGGGAAAGACATGTACATTCTGTTGGTAAAAATATATTTCTGAACTCCTCTGGATTTATCAAATTGCGAGTTTTAAGTCGGGTCAGTAGGGTCGACACATGTATGTTGCAGTTAAGATTGTATGAATATGGACACAAACAAGTTAATTTAAGAAAAAGAGATGAAATGATAAAGAAATGTTATTGAAAATAAATATGTAAACAGAAAATTAAGAAAGCGGCTGGTAATTCCGTGCCACGAGCACCTGTGACCTTGGCTTGGTACATTAAATTCAATAACAAGTGGTGTGGTTATTATTAAGCCAGAGACATATAAAATTTAGTTTAATGTCTCTGATTAAGCTAATTTCAATTGTATTATGTTGTTTAGTAATAATATTGTCAGTTTTATTAGCAAATTATTGTGATTCAGATTTCTATCAAGGGACACACTCAAACTTTAAATGGTAGTTGCATAGTTAGCCAGATATGTTGTAGGCATTATCGGAAGTATGTACGCAAAATAATACGGCTAGGGGTTTGAGATCGCTTAATGTCCCCAGCAGGTCCAGTAGAGATCCTTGTTATGGAGGTCCGGGTGTAAAACCCTCTCCCCCTCGGAATCCCGGGACCTGAGATTTCATGGTTTTAATGCTTTTTTTCGTCTAAATTTGTACCAATTCCTATATGTTAAATTCCAGCTTTACTTCTCAAGTATATATTGATTTTTATTCCATGTAAGGTAGACACAGTTTTTTTTTAATTGTTTATTTTAATTTTATATCGGTTGAATTATTAAGTTATAACCCCAATTATACACTGTAATGACTTTGCCCCTTGTGGGCCCTCTATTGGACAATAAAAATTCTTATTCTTATTCTTATTCTTATACACATGCATGGCTTATCATAAACAACTTAAATCATGTAAGGACATCATGATATTATTGATCTTATTCTCCTTTAAATCAACAATTAAAAAAACAACATAAATTGGTCACAAAAACGGGAGCATCTTCTGAAGTCAGTAGAGAGCCATCTATCAGTTTTTATCTTATGTAGACACACATATAGCGTCTTCTATAACAATGTCATGCAAATGAACAATGAACATGCATCAGAGCAAGTGAGGACAGGCAGTCATCTCCAATGGTGGACCTTAAGTAGTTTTATGGCTTCTGGATTGTTGAAAATTAAAACAGGCGATCATCTACCATGATGGACCTTAAGTAGTTATAATATGACTTCTGGATTGTTAAAATTAAAATACAGGTCAGAGTGATAATCAGAAATTATCTAAGTGGTGCATAAATGAAATATTATGGGCTTGACATTATGTTTTTCAAAATAATGTGTAGGCAAGTGCCTATACCTATATTGCCTATAGTCTGCTACGCCACTGTTTAAATCATGATCATAAGAAAAACATGTTTCTACAGAATTATTTAAAAATTACCACTATAAATTACATACTTTTCTCCTTTTATTGATGAAAAAATGATCAAAATCGGACTTAAATTGACTTCAGGATAACTGTTTGAAAAATTATATCATATGAAATATATAGGGAAAGTTGTAGTCAATCTTCACTCCAAAAACTACGGCCCCCTTTTTAACCACCGGCTCCCTGTCTGTTTATTTCTTTTTTATTTAATCAAAAAATGCATTTATTGCTTTTAATGCAATGTTCTCGTGTTCATTAAGTAAAAAGTCGACTTGACTGCATGAAACATACAAAACATTTAATGATAAATATGAGAAAAATATCAATAACTATTACCTTACCTTTTTACAACCGTCTACGTACATGCATGTTTTTCCATTTTCACATTTAGTTTTATGCTCGAGATGATTGACGATAATGCTTCCATTTTCTTTTATTTACAATAAATTTCACTTGGTGTAAAAATAACTTCACTTCATTGTAATTAATAAAGGTACGATTATATTGGTAATTAGGAAAAGTTTACTTATGTTCTTACTATCAAAATGCTTCCATGGAAACAAGGAAATGTTAAATAAATCATTCGATAACTATAGAGTGTCTCCTCTCTATATAATTTGGATCATTACATATAACTGTCGTATTAAGTGTGGTTGTCGTAATGCCATCGTGACTATATAATGCGGGTTATCTGTCAAATGCTTTATTCCATATCATGGGGATATGTGCTGGACATGCTATTACCGCGGACCCTGGTTCGGCACAAATTTGTTTCGTTGTCATGAGATCAGGTAGCACAGCACACAAAAACCGGTACAAAAATGAAGGTAAGATTTCTAGAAATTTTAATTATTGAAAATTCATTAAATATACCACCCTATAATTGAAAACAGAGACGCTGATATTTGTGATTTAATTGTTCCTAGGATTCACAATATTGACAGAAAACATTAACTTAATTCGATTCCGTTTAAATAATTATCCATTTTCCAGTTCAATTTATACCGTGCATTCATTTGACCCAGTTGTATGATTATGCTGATTACATCTATATATCCTATTAACTTGTATGAAAGTACACTATCGATACAACTTGATCTGCTTCATACCTTGACCCACACCTAGAATTTGAGAGTGAGGGCTGACTGAGAGCGAAACTTTACGACAAGAGAAATGATTTAAACTTTCTCATTATGAACTTTCCTCGATTTATATTTAACAACATTCCAGCAGCACCATCTGCAGACGGAGTATACATCTCTCGCTTGTGTTTCCTTTCACGGGTTATTTGATAGAGGGCTGCTGCTAACAAGAAAGTCACAGAACCAATGGTCGCTAGTGGTAAAGTTGAAGTGTTCACATCGAAAGTTTGTGGTCGCCAGCATGACCTGGTTTAATTTACCGTTACAGAATATCAGTGTCATTGATGACCGTGAATAGGCTCTATTTGTCGTAGTCATAAAACCGTTTTAATATATCCGATGCTTATTTATTGAAAGTATCTAAATGCTTGTTAGATGGATCCTGATGTTTACAAGAAGTATCATCGGGTTCAGGTGTCGACCTTAGGAGGTGCGGGACCCAGTTGTTCTCTGTAGAACCTTCAGTGTGTTGTTGTGTGTACTTGAACAACCGAGAGTAGATAATTACAACGCGGGGCCTAATTGAGAGCAATTGGTCCAATTGGTTTAAGGCCGGCCCTGATTGGGTTATTGTCAATAAGCATTAAGATAATTCCAATAACATTCTGGATACTTTTCAACAAGTATGAGGATAGATAACGAAAGCATCGTGGTGCTATGATAAATGTAGCTCCAAATTAATTGGACGTTATGTGTTAGAAAGAAAAGTTTGAAGATAACAAAGGGGTAATCAGTAGCCGTAAATAGATAAATTTGGAATACAATGAGCTAGAACTTTTTACCAGCTATAACCCAAGAAATACAATTCAAAGCTGTAAATTTGTACTCTGGAAAGAAGTTGAAGAGAAAACAATTGGAAGCATGATCAGAACCCGTCTAACAAATATGATTAGTAGTTTAACAAAAATGGCTTGTACCGATGCATAGTAGTCTCATCTCCATTAAATGACTAGAGATATACAAATGTACTGTGAAAGTATTATTATTCGTGAAGTTTCAATATTAGCGAATTTCGTGATTCACTGAAAGCACGAATTATAACACCCAACGAAATATACAATTTCAGTATTATTTGACAAATATGAAAACATGAATTTAGGAACCCACGAACCAATGAGGTTTCCTAAAACCACGGAAATTGATATTCTGGAATACTTATAGTACTTTCACAGTATTTACATTTTTGTCGATTTGTGAATTTGAAGTCTTCTCTTTCTTCCTTCAGTTGACAATATTTTCTTCCTATCGACCTTATTTATTAATCAGTATTGACATAATGTCTAGTACCTGTGAAAAGGGTTACATTATATTATGAAATGAAAGTTCAAACAGCGATGGTCACTGAACAATTCCACCAACATCAACACGACAAACAACCACCTCTGACCTGAACTCACTTGATCATACAAAAAAGACCACGCCATATGACGTTGTAAATCCAGGTGCATAGACGACGCGCAAGAAACTGGTGCCAGTTTGTTGGACGTTCATACTGTCAAAATATAAATCAAAATCTTTCAGTACTAAATCTTGCTATTTACTCGATGAATATTGAAATAAATAGTTTGTTTAACTTATTTTTAGTTTCTGAAACCATAAAATCAATTTGCCCTTATAATTGCAATGAAAAGAATCTTAAAAATCGAAATGAGAGCGAAATTTTGATGTAACGCGTAACAAACAATATTCAGTGGATTTCACATTTTTACATTATGTATGAAAAATACAAGAGTAAAAATTTTGAAAATTGCATTAGATTTTAGTGAATTTATGCCAAAGATGATGACGGAATATGCACTGAAAATAATGACGTCATCGTCGAGAAATTTTACGTCAATCAAAGAGAAAAATATGTAATGGTGCATTGAATTTTCGACTTTGTGAACGAAATCTGTTGAAGATGTCCAGATAATTGAAATATTTCCTAAAGCTATGAGTAATTGATGTTATTTTTGAAAATTGCATATATTTTAAAGAAAATATATACCATGATGAAAAAAATTCGTAGTGAAACAATGAAATGGTGCAGAATTTAAAATGTCAGAAAAAAATGTCCCAGTAAGCGTTTTTTAAAAAGATGCAATACGAAATTGAAATTTGAAGCTGTACAGCGATACAACGTCTAATATTTAGTTATTTATCAGCTTATGAACAAAAATTGTACAACTTAATCTTTTAAAAAGTCTAACTAGATAGTGTGTATTCCTCAGCACAACTGAGTAGCATCAAAAAGCAAATATCAGACGTCATTTTTGTGCGGAAATCACACGTCAACAGTTAAGAATTTTGGAAGGATAATCGTTACACAGCTATAAAGTTGTTAGAATATCGCCACGCAGCACACACACACACACAAAAAAAACAAAAAAAAAACAAGCAATTTATTTATTTATTTATTTATTTATTTATTTTTTGTGTTGTTTTTTACAACACAAAAAATAAATAAATAAATAAATAAATAAATAAATAAATAAACAAAAGGTTAAAAAAACAAACACAACAATTTATATTTTTTAAGATAAAAAGATCTATGTAATTTCCATCACGTGTTTTTATGTTCAATGCAGACAAACACATAATGATGCACTGATAAGGACAAGAGATGAAAAGCGGGAAGCGAGATTATTTTTATTTCGATTTTGAAAACAATACGAGCGGGTGGATCCGACGAAAACGAAATTAGTTTGGTTATATTTATTTATTGTGTTTAATGCCACTTTCAGCAATATTTCAGCTATATCATGGCGACCAGTTTTAGGATCTGTTTTCATTTTGTAACAATGACTTAAAAGAACCTAGAAGTGCTTTGTTTAAACGACGAATCTTCCGTTATGTAGAGTCGGTTGATAGAGATAACATTCGAAATTTCAAACAAATTTCAAACAATCTTAAAATTCATCATTTATATACTTCTAAAAGCGGAGACATTGTAGTTTCCGATCTATCGTGTTACACATGTGACAAATGTATAGTGTCTGATTATGAACATTGCTTACATACAGAGCATACTGGTCAAAAGCGATTAGTTAAACCCATAGAAGAACCTTCAAATAATGCAGATAATGAGGATAATTTCGAACGTTCCGAGAATATCACTGAACTTGTTTCTTCGGATTAAGGCAGAGGATGACAATATAGAATACTACATGCTTAAAGTTACTTCTGGTCTTGAGACACTGTCTACGACTGAAAAAGATAGTTGGGGCGTTGAATATCCATCCGGTTTTCAAATTTTCAGAGGATATAATTATGACAATTCTAGAAAAGACCCCCTTAACATACAAATTAATTCAAAGAAAACCAGCCATTGTTCCTGCATTATCTCTTTTGTTTATTTGTGCAGATGTTGAGGCTAAAAACAAAGTTACAATATCTGAGGAAACTCATTTGAATATATTGTCTGTACTAGACAACATGAATTAAAATCGAAATCAAACTGATTGCGCTAGTTTTATTCACAACTCTCAGAGAATTAAACTGTAATTATAGATTAATACATAGCCTTTTGCATATTGCCCTTGTTATCAGCACGAGACCTTGATATCGGCCCCGAGGGCTTTAACCCGAGGGACGATATCAGTCGAGAGCTGATGACAAAGGCAATATGAAAAAGGCCATGTATTAATCTATTTATCACATATTTTGCCAAGGCAGATAAAATGTTATTGCCCTTCACAGGAGGGCATAGCATGTTATTGCTCCGGAGGCAAATAATACGCCGCAAATTATGCTTTTATTACACATGCAAATTCGGCGTTATTTCAATAAAATATGTGATAATTCATATTTCTACTATTTGCATTTTTATTAACAATGCCTGTCTTAACTTTACAACGTGTCACTCTTGATCTCGCCCGTGATCTCTTATTCACAGAAAATTAAACGAATAAATAAATAAATAAATAAATAAATAAATAAATAAATAAATAAATAATATAAAAAGTACACTATATCAGGCAACACCCTTTTCCACCTGTTTATTGACGACGTTAAAATGATAATTTTTAGCGTTACGTAATTAGCAGCAGTTTCTTGCGCGACGTCATAGTACTTGTATATTATTTTCTTGAAATGTAACAAACAAACAAAAACACAGATATATTTAAATTACTGCCTTTGTCCACTTTACTCCTCTTCAGGGGGGTAGGAGACGGAGGAACCGGGAGGATATATGTTTTTGGACCTTTTTACCTTTTTGGCAGAAAACTTAGAAACGACTAAAATTTTAGCTTGGAAGGAGCATATATGCAGTAAATCACGATATTTAAGGTTACAACTGTATGCTTAGAAACCAAACGACTTTTTTTTAAATTTTGCTTGTCAGTTTTGAAAGCTTCCCCCGCTTTCTGATCCATTCCTACGCCTCTGCTCTTGTATGTATTTGTTTGTTTGTTTTCAAATATCTGTAAGTTTCAAAAAAATGTGAACAGGTACATTTATTAAGCAGAAATATGTACGTGTATACATGTATACGGATTAAGTGAATATAGATTTATGATGACTTAATGAACTGGATTAATGCAATTATATATCAGGCACTTTATAGCAAGAAGGAACAAAGATTTTTACTTTTCAACGAACACTAACATTTCATAGATTAAAATCCATATATCAATATTGTATACAGATCTAACATATATATTAAACATCACCGTATAAAGCAAGTCAATAGATAACTGTAGAATTTAATGGTAGCTAATCTAAAACACAGCAAGCTTCCAAATCAGTATTTTGGTTTATAATCCAACATTTAAAGTGGCATACCGGTATATTGCAGATTATTTTTCAATATTAAATGTTAACACGTTTTAGACACAAACAATGTTGATCTTTAATGTGCCAGCTGTTTAAGTCGGAAAATGCAAATGCAAAAGATATACCTTAGGGGGCAATCGTTGCCGTGATCGTATGGTAATTGGATTTACAACTACCTATGCAATCAATGCCCATCACCACTGATGTTGTGAGTTCGAATCTCGATCAAGGCGAGGAGTACAACATTATGTGATAAAATTTGTCAGTATCTTGCGACAGGTCAGTGGTTTTCTCCGGGTCCTCCGGTTTCCTCCACCAATAAAACTGACCACCACGATATAACTGAAATATTGTTGAAAGTGGCGTTAAACATCATGAAACAAACAGCAAGACACATACCAATCAAGTTACGAGCCTCTATGAAAATAGTTACGATAATCGTTCCAAATTCACTGCCCCAAATTGACCTCAAAAGTTACGATCTCTTCGTCATTTTTTTCGATAGCTGTTTTCTCGATAATGTTGAAGTATCAGGGGCGATGGGTAAAATTTTAGAACCCCCCCCCCCCCCCCCCCCTAAATTTTAGCATTACAGCAACAATTAAGCAGTTAACCTAGAGGTACATGGGTATGCTTTGAAGCCAAATAACCCGTTTTTTTTTTGCTTGTCTGGTCTGAAAACTTGCACGTCTCACCTTTACGTCTAAATCATAAATTAAAGCTCCCCCACTTTTCGCACCAGTCTCAACCTTGTCCCCCACTTTTCGTGCCAGTTCAAACACATGTTAGCTCGACTTTAAAAACTTGTCCCCTCCATTTTCAGTTCCGGTCCATTCCTACGCCTCTGAGCAGATACCTGTAAATTCGCATTTGCAGAGATTGTTTCTTCTCGTTTTGGTTGGTTTTAAACAATATTTTTGCAAACCAAGAAAACTAGAAGACTTACTTGTCTGTCCATCATATTAGGATGATGGTAACTTAGGTTATGATATTTTTTAACACCAGGCAGTATTTAAGTTTCAAAACATTCGTCTAACCAGCTGACTACAGTGGCCACACAATTATATTACACAAATAGATGTAATAGATATAATTTATTGATTGATTGATTTATTGTGTTTAACGCCACTTTCAGCAATATTTCTGCTATATCATGGTGACCAGTTTTAGTGGTGGAAGAAGCCGGCTTGCGGCCGTGAGTCGAGTGCACCCTTTTTTGTAATTAACAAAGTCGGGTGCGAACCCATGTCGTATTGGTGATAAGCCTGTATGAGTTGTTAGGTAATCCAACTACATACCTAACTCATTGAGCCACCCGGGCCCTGTAATATATATGACTCTTTACAGTAAATTATATATATTAAAAAAAATATATCAACATCTTGGCTTTATGAGTAATTGACCAATTTTTACAAAGTATGATACAAGTATTTCAAATCCTCCGTATTTCATATATTCAGAACTGACGAGTACGTGAACTTTTAATATATACATTCTCACAATGCAAACAACTAACGAACTGACCCGTAATTACAAATCAAACAGACCATAGGTCAAGATTTAGGACACTTATAATATCTAAATATAACTGAGAACCGAAAGGATGTATTCCAATACAAATTCATCGTTTTATTTTTGTTAAATGCAATCTAATTTGACTTCTAAGCATTACAAATCTAAAAAAACCCATGATAACATATTGTTTGGAGATGGAATATATTAAGTAAGAGAATACGTTCCATCTTGCAACTTGTAGATTCTTGAAAACGAATTTAACTCTATCCTTACGGTTCTCATTAAGTCCTCATTTTAACGGAATCTCCATGACGTATTACACATCCCGTTGGATATAAGGTGTACTCGATAATTGAACTACTTTATTGTCCATTACATGTAATTTACAGGTGAGTTGACACATTGACACGTTTTATTACAACTGGGAGTAATTGCACCCATATTAATTATTACAAGCACGTGTTTTATCACCATTGTATGAAATCGGATTCTTACATAAATGCATGTAGATGATATTGAATTAAAACTTACACACTACCAGCATTCACTAATCCTGCTATTGTTCTGTCAATGTTAGACTGCAGTTCTTTTTTGTGATAGTGTATGGTCGTTTTGAGTGAAAGTTAATCTTTGCAGGTTGTTTTTTAATGTTCTATGATATTTTATTCTATGATATTATGTGATAATTTCTGTATATTGGACTTGTTATATGCCACACAGGGACAGGTAACTAATCCTAGCACAAAATAAGCCAAATCCCTATTAGTGTACAATACAGAATCATCGCATGATTATATCTTTATTAATTAAAATATTGATTGGGAGGAGTGAGTGTTTCTTTTAATTTGCACATTTTCACTTGGAACTGCTCCAATGAGAGAGCAGCAGAATCATCCTAGGTTGACAGAGTGTACATTTTTAGCAAAAATATATATATTGTGATATGTTCACACAGTGGATCTGTTTTATAATGATGCAAACTATACATAGCCAGAAATCATGGGTGATTTTGCTCATGAATATTCATAAACTAAATCGCGCCATGTATGACGTCAGCAAATAAACGTTGAACCATATTTGGAAGATGCTGATGAAAACTCGTATCTATTTTTTTTAAATAATAATTCATCACAGTTTTGATCACATAAATAACTTCATAATTATTTGTGATCGTATCAAAATTAATTGTCATCATATGTTTATTAGGAATCCGATGATGTGTGTAAAAGATCGAAAATATATTTAATGCACTGCCCCCCCCCCCCTTTTTCCACGAAATAAAAGTATGTAAATAAAAAATATATTGTGCATTTTTTTTCAATTTCTGCCCCACATACGTATTAGTATGGCTAGTATGTCATTGAAATCGTTTAGTATATATATTGTTAAATTTTTGGAACTTTATATATCAGCAGTATTGTTAGTTACCAATTGTATTACAGTTAGATCTACATGTACTTCTTCTGTTATTTTGTCGAAATAAAAAAATACCCTTGTGGAGCCTTTTTTAATTGTTTATTTACATTTACAATGAAATGCGGTGCTTACTCAAATAATGCTATGTCTAGCAGAGGCAATTTTACGAAATAGTAGATTTTTTTGGCGTGAACCCCTATTGAATCTCTACTAGAAAGGTAAAAAAAACTTGTGAAGCCCTCTTTTAAATTATCGTGGGAACCTTTAATTTTTCAGCAAAATATTTATCGAAGAAATATTCCTCAACAATGTTACCGGAACTGACCGAATTTGTCCCGGCAACTAGAATGGGGATTGTAAGAAAAGTGCTTTTAGGTCTTGAATACCGTGCAGGATGCATTTTTTCACTTCTTCTCAATGCTTTTGAATGGTGCTTACGCTTCAAAATTTGAAACTGGGTGGGAACCTTGAGTTTTCATGGTACAGCTGTAATATTTTGAGATATTGTTCAAACCGGTGCATAGTTTGATTTTTTATCCCGGAAAATTGTCCGGCCCAAGCTAACAGAAAGTTTCCCGTTCAACTATATGTTAAAATCCAAATTCTCTTTGAGCCGCCATTTTGAATATGCAAATGAGCAAATCACCTATCATTTCTGGCTATGAAAGGTGTGTTAGACTTGTTATTATACTTGTTTGGTACTTGCTTTAATACTTAGACCAATCCCAGTCTAATTAGATTGATTGATTGATTTATTGTGTTTAATACCACTTTCAGCAATATTTCAGCTATATCATGGCAACCAGTTTTTATTGGTGGAAGAAGCCGTAATACCTGGAGAGAACCATCGACCATGGGCAAGCAACTGATATAAACTTTATCACTTGCGGCTGCGAGTCGAGTGCACCCTTTTTTGTAATTTACAAAGCCGGGCGCGAACCCACGCCATATTGGTGATGGGCTTATATGAGTTGTTAGGCAATCCAACTATCTAACTCATTAAGCCACCCGGGCGCTCAGTCTAATTAGTATAAGATGCATAGAGAACTTAATGTAAGTCAGAAGAATCCTTGTGAAATATTATAAAAGTGAATTCGAACAAAGCTATAACACATATATGACAATGAAATTAAATTACTTGATCAAAATAGCAAACTCCAGCTATTTATAATTTTGAAACCCAAATTTAAACAAGAATATGTATAGTTTTTGAAATACCGAAATATGTAAATTTAGAAATAGCAATCATCCTTTTGCTCATAATGGAAACGAGTAGATATAAAAATATCTTGCCATACTTAATATCATGATAGTACATGTAGAGTTATAGATGATGAATCCGATTTCTTTTTATTTTGTAAATTTAATAATCATCCAAGACTACATTTTTTTAAATAACTTACAATCCCCGTATAATGACTTTGCAGACAACAAAATAGAATATACATGTATTTTAAACTTCCACCCAGCAAGTGAAGTATTTATGCTCCTTTTAGAACAGTCTTTAGAACTGAGGATAAAAGTCTCCTGACTCCATAAATTTATATGTATATAATTCTATTTTTACTAGAATTTATCAATAACTAATAATCCGATTGGATATCGTCACTTCTTCTACGTCATTCGAAAGAAATTTATAAATCAATATTTCTATTTGTCATACTACTTTTCCCCCCTGTCATTCCATGTGTATAAATCTACGAGCAATGATACTAAGGGGTTCTACTGGAAGGATCTGCCATCTTGAAAATGTGAAATCCTACATGTCATATTTACAACAATACACAAAAATTATTAAAAAGCTTACCTTGAAAACTTATTTTAGTTAAATTGTATCAAACTTGAAGGTACACGAAGCCAAATAACGTCTAATCTTTACGTTTCAAACTGTAAATTAAGGCTCTATGAAGGAATTTCTTATCTAAATGTCATCTATTTTACAAATGAAATTAAAGGCATATGTCGCTATATTTTTTTTAAATAACAAAAAAAGTAAAAAAATAAAGAGTTACCGTTTTTGAATATATATGAATACAGCATATTTTAAAGTCTAAATGAAAATATAAATTTATATAAAATAATGAAAATATATTAGAAAAAATAATAGATTTATTAGATTTTTTTCCTGTTGTTGTTCAGACCCTTTATCATGAGCTCCCAGAACCACTTTGGGACTTCAGTCGGTTTCATCTAATGTCAATGTTACCAAAGACAGAAGATTTCTCTTTCTTTTAAACCGGCTTGCCATGTAAAGATACTTTGCATGCAGAATTGGCTCAGTAGTGTTCCTCTCGAGTGTGGTAAATCGTGGATTGGAGCCCCAATCGGGTCAAATCAAAGACTATGAAATTGGTATTTGTTGTTTCTCCGCTAAGTACGTTAACGGAGCATTAAGGAGAAAGAATAAAGACTGGTTTGTTCGGAGCCTTGGAACCAGGATAATGTGTCCGAGTGGGGCGGCTTGACTATCCGCGGACTGTTATTTCAGTGAGCTAGCACTATTAAAAACCAATTAAGTGTGTTGGTCTATTACAAAGTCGACCTCACCATCATTTCATTGATATTTAGCTTGTTCTCGCCATGATTGAGCTTAAAAAATGCTGAGTTGGCTTTAAGCAACACTAACTCATTCACTTCTTTCACATAAACCCCCCCCCCCCCCCCCCCCCCCCCCAGTCAAAAGAGTCTCTGGAACCACCCCTGTATTTACACAACCATTAAAGCCATTTCATACCATTATATAGGTGTTATTGCCCTTTCATATCATAATTTTCATGAACTGTCAATCTAAAAAGTCATGGTTGCTCATAGGGTGTTAGCTTTTTAGCATTGATCTTGCTAGACTATCAATTTTCCCATAAGAGTTATCTCTCTTCTCACAAAATTTTGTCTGTTGTGTAAAAACAAGAAAATATTAACAAAAAAAGATATCGCCTAATTCAATATTTGAAGTTGACCAATTGCCACAAGATGAAATTGTTAAAATTCGTAATTTTTGCCATTTTTTTTTCAATATTATCTGCCCTTCTACTTCAAAAAACACATTTAATCTACTACAAGTATTTGAATAATTGTAAAAAATAGGTATGAAATAAAGTTTTAGTTAGTTCCCTCTGTCCATGTACATGTGTAAGCGTACTTTTATTCTGGTGTGTAGAATTTCCGATGAGAAAATTTACACTAGTGTTGTCTATCCATAAATAGTGCAAACTTTAAAAAACACAGGTAAGTTTTGTTTATTATGATTAACACACATGTTTATAAACGCGCTAATCACTCAGAACCGGTTTTCCTATTGTTCTCACCCGTGCATTTTATTTAATAGCATCTCATCAATTTATTTTAATATTATAATGACAAAGATTAAATATTAAATTATAAATATGGAGCAGGAGTAATATCAAGCAATATTGAATTACACGAACAACAAATCTTACAATCAAAATGTTTTTGAAAATGAAAAAAGGAGGATTTGAGCTAGGAGTAAAAAGTTCAGTCATGATCAAAGAAATAGACGGTTTGCAATATTTGTATACAAAAGACGCAAAAGCTGTAGTAACTGAGGAGAAAAAAACAATGCTATGTCTATATGTGACATACAGCCAGGACAAAACTTTTGAAAAGATTAGAAATAAATACTACTGGAAAGGGATGTTTAAAGACGTTTCTAACTTTGTTAAGCTATGTATTATGCAGAGAGCATCAGTTTACCAACATAAATTGATATACAATTTATCATCATATCTATTAGAAAAAGGATGACACTTAAGGTAAGTGTATTATTTCCTTGAAGAATAACTGCACTAAGTATTTTTTTCCAGGATAAATTATACTATATAATTTCCATATAACAATTCATTTTGAAATAATCACTTCAATATTTTTTAACCCCCAAAAAAGCCTATGCCCCATTTTTTATAGTCCTCCTAAAAAAAATCCCTTTTAAGAGTGTTTTGGTTACACAATTGAACAAAGGATAATTTCTGGAAATTATACACTAGTGTAACTTGTCCTCTGGAAAGAATACACTGGTGGAAAGAACACACTGTTACACATGCAGTGTATGGGAACAATTTTCCAAAGTATTACAAGATATAGGTACATTTTGAAGCTGTAAAAGTTTAGAATTAAATTTTAGCTGGTTCTTTATTAAATCCAGAAACTACAACAAATATTATGAAGCTATATTATGTTTGGGAGGGATATTTGTGAAAAAAAACCTGTTGAGAAACAATAAACTTTACCGAGCCGATAGTTGAGGGAAATTTATACTCAAGACAGCTATTTTTTCCAAATACCCCTCCCAAACATAATATAACTTCTTGTTTTCAAGTCTGAAAAACTTGTTACATTGCCTAGAAAGTTCAAGAAGAAATACAATGAACGATATTGACGGGTTGAGGCTCGCGAGGGTAAAAAGGCAAATACCACGGCCTAGCGGTTAAAAAAGTGAAATTATTATGCAAAATCCCCTGGCAGCAGTAAAATTGAATGAAATTCATTCGAAATGTAAAAATACATAAAAAATATATTGGCTATCAAGCGATTAGAATTCAGGATACTTATATAAGATGCAATTACAAGAAAATAGTTATGATGTTAGAAATGCTTGTGAAAAATTAGTTTTGAGTCCACAACACAGTTTGGGTGACTTTTGTGTCGGTTATCACTGAAAACTGTTTATTCTTTCTTTTTTTATGTTCACCAATGTACAGACTTTTCCTACATGTTTCTTAGAAACCTTAATATTGTGTCAAAAACTTAAGAAAGGATATGCTAGGTCTGCATCTCAAGATTTGTAGTGACAATTTTTTTTTCAAAATGGCAGCTGTTGTCATAGTAGCCAATCAAATGCTTAAATATAAAGCTGATCATAACATATCTGTTAAGCTGAATTTAATGAAACTTGACAGGATTAACCTACAGATCTAGAGAAATGAGTTTGCATACAATTATTTGATTCGGTTGGATAAATCAAAATAATGGAAGCAAAAAAAGGTACAGTTTTCAAATTATTACAATGAAAAGGGGGGTGTTTTCAAATTTTTACAATTTTGAAATGTTTTTTCTCTCACAGATCTTCATGAAAACTTATTGAAAGATTCTTTATTATGTAGACAAGTGTCTTAGTAATTCTTTAAAAATAAAATAAGGGGGTGAGAAGGGGGGGTAGGGTTTGAATTTGAAAGTTTTTCTTCTCCAAACTGCATAGGAAGAACTTTAATGATGTAGATACATTTTTGGAAGGGGTGTGGTTGAAAAGGGCTGCCATTTCCATGGTTTCCAATCAAATGCTAAAATATGATGCTGCTCCTATCATAGTTACCACTGAAAAGAATTTCATAGCTCTTGACAGGAATATTCTTTAGACCAAGAGAAATCACATTAGCCTAAACAATTTGGAATCCAGTGGATAAATATGGCCACCGTTCCTATGAAAACAAATCAGGAGGAATCACATTGGTGATGCAATAGTTAGCATGCTCTTCTCAAGTGCGGTATATCATGAAATTGAGCCCCAGTCGGGTCAAAACAAAGACTATAAAATTTGTATGTGTTACTTCTTTGCTAAGCATGCAGCATTAAGGAGTAAGAACAAAGACTGATTGACTCAGAATCAGGATAATGTGTTCGTGTGGAGAAACATGTCTACCCACAGACTTGTTTCGGCATGTTTGTATAGTAAAAAGCTATTTCATTGAATGCAACTTGTTCTCGTGATGATATTATATATATAGTTAAAATTTTTTATCAACATTCACTCACAAGAAGCATGAGTTTTTAAATATTTACATATTGAATTTTTTCCTGCTCCAATCTTCATAAAACTTTGATTGCAAAATTGTTTGCAAGGTCTGAAGGTTTTATTTGTTTGGGAGACTTCTATAATTGATAGATTGTAGTCATTAATCTTACTGAACTTTTCTTAGCCAAAGTGTGTGTATCATACACAACTTACTACATGTACAATCAAACCTGTATTAAGAGGTCACCTTTGGGACAAAGAAAAGGTGGCCTTATAAGACAGGTGACCTCTTAAGAGAGGTTAAATTCATATGAAATTTTCTATGACAGAACAAGAAAAGATAGCCTTTAAATACAGGTGACTGCTAAATAGAGGTGACTGCTAGATAGAGGTGACTGCTAAATAAAGGTGACCACATAGACAGGTTTAACTGTATTTATAAATAATTGTACCTTTTTCCACTTGTAGATGATAAACATGGAAGAAGGAAGAAGTGTGTTGTGTCTTATTCGAATGAAGGTAAGAGATATTTTTTTTGTTAATAAAAACTCAGATCCCATCGATGATCTGATTGTTGCCCATTAACAGTCAAATCTCAGATTATCCAAGTCAAATATACTGTTATTTGCATAATCCTGTTAATTGCATAATATTTGCATAATCCTTGATAATTGCATACTCCTTGATAATTGCATACTCCTAGATAATTGCATAATCCTGTTAATTGCATAGAATATATTGTCACAAGATTACTATGTTAAGTGCATGCTGGTTGCTGTCTGTACTTAAGTACATAGAATATTTATGACAATTATACTAATTTAATATCAATTTTCAGTTTATTTTGAGAGTCTTTATGGCCTTGATCGTATGATATGATAATTTATATCTTTATGTAATTGGTGCCTATCACCACTAATGGGTATAAGTTTGAAATGTCACCTGTTGTGATGTGTAATTGATACTACCTATGATGAATGTTATTGATGTATAGAAGATCGGTGGTTTTCTCCAGGTGCTACCTATGATGAATGTTATTATTTTTTTTTTTATTATATCTATATTACACCTGTGAACAATTTACCTCTGGGTGCCAGGAAACCTCAAAGGTTTACAAATATTTACAATGAACAATATAATTAAATAAATAAATACTGGTACAGTTGTAAGAATACAATACCATAAGCAAATAAATCATATTTTATCTCTCATATTCAATTTATAAACATACATTTTTACACAGTAAACAATGAAAGGAATTATTAATACAACTAAATTCATAATGTATCCAATAATAGCTGTAATTTCCTAATATTATATAAGTTTCGAACTTCTGGGTTCTTAATCATCATTTGTATATTACTTCTGAGTTCATTTTTGAGATTTGTGATAACTATTGCTTCCCTGTAAGTACTTTTATTATATTTTATATAATTTCTTGTTTTCCAAATTACCCATTTTAATATACAAATTACTAAATTCATTAAAAGTAGGTTTTCAGTTATTTCTCCCTCATACACCCCAATGATTAAGTTTTCCTCAACAAGTACTATATTTTTTTCAAAAATGCTATTAAAAATGTGTTTTAATTCATCTAAGACATGTTTAATTTTATGACACCTGTAAAACAAATGCATAAGGGACTCTATTTCATTTTTACAAAAATGACATTGACCATTTGATTTTCCCATTTTTTGTAATCTATATTCTGAATAGACAATGTTATGCAAACATTTCCATTGGAACTGGATAATGCTTTGTTTACATTTAATCTTGTTCAGTATATACCAAATTGATATCCAGTTAAATTTCTTTTCATAAATTGTATCCCATTTGAATTGACATTTTGGCATAATTGGTTTACGTATTTCTTTCTGGATATTCTTCAGTTTCAGCTCTTTTGGAACAATGATTTTATTATTATGATTTCTAATATTCAAATTACTATCTATTTTTAAACCTAATGATTTTTTTATCTTTTCGTTATCATCGGATTTTAATTTCTTAACAAAATTTTCTGGTATTGATTTTTTTATTTTTGCCCATTCTGATATCCAGTTCCTTTTATCATCCAGTCTATTAAATATAGTCTGATTATCAGCAAAGGTATTATTATTTTTATCCCATATATCGTTTATTTTAAATATATTATTTCTCAAAAACGATTGAAAAAAAAGTGGATTTCTATTAAATTTGATCTCAGAGTTACCAAATATGTTTTTATCTAAAATGTCATTTTTAGACTCCGTAGAACATGACCCCAAAAAATTGTTCCATGCTTGTATAGCGTCTTGATAGTATTTTGGAATGGGTGCAATATCTAAACCTTTAATATCGGAGCATTTACAAAGAAAAAAATCAACTCCAAATTTTTTATAGTATTTCTGTAACCAGTGTTTACCTATCGCATTCCATGAGTCCATCTCACTGTTGATTATTTTGTATATAAATTTTATCTGTTTACTTTTGACAAAATTGTCTATGTTAATCATTCCCATCCCCCCTTCATTAATATTTAAACAACATACGTTTCTTTCTATTTGGTTTGGTTTATTGTCCCAAAGAAATTTCCAAATCAAATCATTCACCTCTTTTTTATATTTCTCTGGTATCCCCCTCATTTCAGTTTCAAATCCCATTTGAGCTAACAGAAAATTTTTAACGATTAAAGTTTTTCCCTTAAAGGTTAAATTTCTGGTTTTCCAAACCTGAGTGCAGCTTTTCATTTTATTTATAATTTTTTTCCAAATGTCATCAGTGTCTATATTGTACCCGTGAAAAACACCTAAAGTCTTTATATTATCTGAAATCCATGATATGTTAGTTAATCTGGGTCGTTTCCCCCTTATTCTACCAATAAATAGTCCTTTTGTTTTTTCATAATTTATCTTAGAGCCGGATGCCTTTTCAAATTTCGAAAGAATTAAAAAGGATTGTTCAACAGATTCTTCGTTTTTGTTTAAGAGTTGCGTGTCGTCTGCAAACATGCATATTTTTGCTTCCTTTACGGGGTGCCCCTCACAGTCGGGTAGTTTGATACCATGTATTTCCGGAGTGTTTTGGATAGCACAAGCCATCGGCTCTGCCTGAATAATGTACAAAATCGGTGCAGCAGGACATCCTTGTCTGGCTGAACGCGATATTGCGAAAAATTTTGATATGAAACCATTTGTTTTTATACAGGTTTTTCCCTTTTTAAATAACATATAAACCCATTCACGAAATTTCAGTCCAAAATTAAAACATTCCATAACATAATTTAACCACCCCCATTCCATTCTATCAAATGCTTTTTGCTGATCAACAAAAATAATTACACCTTCCTCATCTTCATTATCTACAAATTCTATAATATCATCAATCATACGATTATTTTCGCTTATATTTCTCCCTGCTACGAATCCTTTTTGATCCGTATGAATAATTTTGTTTATTACTGGCTTCATGCGATTTGCTAAAAGTTTTGATATGATTTTATAATCACTATTTAATAATGTTATTGGACGCCAGTTACGTATGTTATCTCTACCCCCCCCTTTATGGAGTAGTGTCAACATTCCTCGACACTGGGAATCACATATTTCAAATTTATCAAAAATCTCTAGTAATACTTCATATAAATCTTCCTTTATTGTATCCCAATATATCTGATAAAATTCATTTATAATCCCGTCTAATCCAGGTGATTTGTATTGTTTCATCGAAAAATGTTGAATGTTATTGATGTATAGAAGATCGGTGGTTTTCTCCAGGTGCTACCTATGATGAATGTTATTGATGTATAGAAGATCGGTGGTTTTCTCCAGGTGCTACCTATGATGAATGTTATTGATGTATAGAAGATCGGTGGTTTTCTCCAGGTGCTACCTATGATGAATGTTATTGATGTATAGAAGATCGGTGGTTTTCTCCAGGTGCTACCTATGATGAATGTTATTGATGTATAGAAGATCGGTGGTTTTCTCCAGGTGCTACCTATGATGAATGTTATTGATGTATAGAAGATCGGTGATTTTCTCCAGGTGCTACCTATGATGAATGTTATTGATGTATAGAAGATCGGTGGTTTTCTCCAGGTGCTACCTATGATGAATGTTATTGATGTATAGAAGATCGGTGGTTTTCTCCAGGTGCTACCTATGATGAATGTTATTGATGTATAGAAGATCGGTGGTTTTCTCCAGGTGCTCTCGATTTCATCAATGGATAAAACTAACCATGATATAACAGAGGATATATTGTTGCATATCTTGGACATTTTAAAAACAAATATTGCATTTATGTAAATTTTTCAGAAAACTTTGAAATCTCTCAGATTACTCAACCAGAACAATATTTTATATTTTACTTGACTATATAGAGGGCCACTGCTTCTGCAATGAAAAAGTTGTCTTATAAGTCAGATGACCTCTCTTGACGGGGACAGTTTAGTAATATTTTCCTATCTCATTGCATCTGAAATCTGGCCTGATAAGAGCCTAGAGGGATGGCCTCTCTTGAGGGGAACTATTTAGTAATATTTTACCATCTCAATACATCTGACATATGGCCTAATAAGAGGAGTGTCCATTTGTGGGAGTGACCTCATAAGAGGGGGACTACTATTTGCAGGGGCGGATCCATGGGGGGGTGCACAAAATGTGATTTTTTGGCATAAAATCGTGATTTTTCACCCGAAATACCCCAAAAATGTTCATGCCTCCCTCCGCTCGGTGCAATTTTTTTAAGTCACACCCCCTAACTTGAAATCCTGGATCCGCCCCTGGTATGTACATTCAGTTCAAATACAATCTTAATTAAAATTTGATCTTTGATTGATCCCGATTATGTCGCACATGTGCGACATAACAAAACCGGGAACAATTAAAGATCAAATTTTAATTAGATTGATTCAAATAAAAAAAAGTAATATCAAATTCTCTAACATAGTCCTATTTACTACATAATATTTACCTGTATTTTGTGTATGCTATATACATATGAATTAACTAGAGCCTCTCACATGTAAATCTGCAGCAAATGCATGTGTATTGATTAATGTGTATACTGATAAGAAATTCAATAACATAATTATATGCAGCAAGCTTTTCAATAAGGGGTGGTACCAGGTACTTTTACCTGCCTAAAATGGTCTTTGGTACCTCCTGATTTTAAAAGAGTGTTGCATAATATATTCATGAAAATTGTTCCAATTTTAATAAATAATACTGCCTGTAAATAGTGAAGTATGGTAGACTTGAAACATATTGAAAGCTCTGATGCATGCAGATTTATTTATAAATGGTCTGTGTTCTTTGTGGTGGACTTATTTCGTTGTCTATCCTATATTTCCCATGACCCATCAAATATATACAGCCATAGAGTGAATTAAACTTAATATTGTTTTGGAAATATTAAGATTGAAATAAAAGTTTGTGGTGCTGAATGTATTGGTAAAATATTGTTAAATGGGAGATAACTGTTGATGACTTGTTGAGATGTTAAAGTCTGTAAATGTATCATGCTATGATATTGATGACAACCTTTTTTGTTAAATTTTCATCATCAAAAAGGATGGGAGCCCCCACAGACAAACTAGCACAAGGTTTAGCAGAGGTTGGGAAAATTTTTTTGTTTCGTCAGGATATGAATGCTGAACTTAATGGAGAGAATGATTATCTCCCTTTTACCAGTCTGTGGCAAATATACATTTAAAAATAAGTAGAAAATCTATTTAAATGCATTTCTAGCTTAATAATTATATATGTCAAATAAGTTAAGTTTGATTTAATTTAAGTTCATTTTATGCTTAAAAAGGATGTTTGAAGTAGTTCCAAGCATGGATTTCATCCAAGATACTTATCCAAACTTAAGATTTAAGTTTTTTTTTAAATCAAATTCAAGTTGGCTTATTCATACAAAAAAACTCAGACTTAAGTTTCAGATTTGTAGAGATATTAGGACCAGCACACAGAAAAATACCAGTACCATATAAATTTACAGATACCTATGGCAACTCGCTTTGGAGTAAAAAAAAATTAAAGGGTGCCAAAAATATGCTCTGACAGATCAGTGTAGCTTAACAGAAATTATATAGTTTTCTAATGTATTTAATATAGACGAAAAATTATGTGGGTATGTTGAAATATGTCTAGAGAAAATTTATATAAGTGGTAAAACTTGTGTTCTGTCCAATTCTATATATTTGACAATAAATTATGTTTAAAGTAATATGATAATAAAATATGTAGGGAATTATTTTTTTGGTTCCTTGTGTTAAGAATTTTCCAGATCATGACAAGTACTGTTTTTTTTCTTTCTTCATTGTGAAAAGACTTGCAACCTGGCAGATCTTTTTATGTTGAGCCCCCCTGGAAAGATTACTTTACCTACTGGTATTGTGCTAATACTTTGTAAAGAAAATACAAGATTGTACCCAAACTCTACATGAATGGTCTTTGGATGTTCCCTTATGATGTTTGTTTTTTGTTGTTGCATGGATTGGAAATCCAAGATGGCAGCCAATGCAAGACTTATTTAGGAATTACAAACATGACTGAACCCAAACTTTGCATGAATGCTCATTGAAAGGTCCCTTGCAAAGTTGTTTTTCTTGCGTGGATTGGAAATCCAAGATGGCCACCAATGCAGGACCCAAACTGTGCATGAATGGTTAAATGAATGGTCAAACCTGCCCATGCAGTCACCTGTATTAAAAGATTTCCTTTTTCTTGTTCTGACATAGAAAATTTCATATGAATTTGACCTCTTTTGAGAGGTCACCTGTCTTATAGGGCCTCTTAATACAGGTTTGACTGTATAAGTCTTATCTTACAAATTACAAAAATAATTTGCCAGTTTGTAAGATTATCAAGAAACTTTGTTTTCATGAGTCGATTGAAAGGGAAACAGAGGTCAAGAGGGAGGGAATCAGGAGTCAGGTGGGTGGAAATCTTCAATGAAGGACAGAAAAAGGGGATAAAATATAAAAATTGAAGAGCAAAAAAAAATAATAATAAGCAGAGAAGGGTGGGAACCGGGAGTCACGAGGATGATAACCAGAAATAAATGACCCAACATGTCCACTCTCAGAAATATGTAAAAAAGAAATTAAAAAAATACTCAGAAACAACCGGACAATTTGAAATGAAAATGATCTGTAGGTTGACCATAAAGTCCAATAATGTACATCTATTTTAGGTAATTTTTATTTTAGCCTCTCTTGAAGTAAATGATATGTTTACCAATTTAACAAAGACTGGTTCCATGGGGCTTCTGGTGTTTAATTTATATTATATTTTATTCTTCTCTACTTTCAAATGCTTTGACATTAATATTTTTCCTTCATATATTGGTTTCTATGGTTACCTTGGTCCTATCCATCAAACTGATATACCTATATAGAATTTCAGAATAATTGAATTTATATTTGAAAGGACTGTTGTTATCTGAGCTTACAAATAAATGGTTATATCTTAAATTGCTCAGTAAGGCCGTCCTGAAAATAAGTTTGTTTCTTGTAGCCTGACTTAATTGTTCAGTAAGACCATCTTATAAGATAAATTGGTTTCCTATAGCTTGACTCAATTGTTCAGTAAGACCATCTTATAAGATAAATTAGTTTCCTATAGCTTGACTCAATTGTTCAGTAAGGCCATCTTATAAGATAAATTGGTTTCCTATAGCTTGACTCAATTGTTCAGGAAGGCCATCTTATAAGATAAATTGGTTTCCTATAGCTTGACTCAATTGTTCAGGAAGGCCATCTTATAAGATAAATTGGTTTCCTATAGCTTGACTCAATTGTTCAGGAAGGCCATCTTATAAGATAAATTGGTTTCCTATAGCTTGACTCAATTGTTCAGGAAGGCCATCTTATATTAGATAAATTGGTTTCCTATAGCTTGACTCAATTGTTCAGTAAGGCCATCTTATAAGATAAATTGGTTTCCTATAGCTTGACTCAATTGTTCAGGAAGGCCATCTTATAAGATAAATTGGTTTCCTATAGCTTGACTCAATTGTTCAGTAAGACCATCTTATAAGATAAATTGGTTTCCTATAGCTTGACTCAATTGTTCAGTAAGACCATCTTATAAGATAAATTGGTTTCCTATAGCTTGACTCAATTGTTCAGGAAGGCCATCTTATAAGATAAATTGGTTTCCTATAGCTTGACTCAATTGTTCAGGAAGGCCATCTTATAAGATAAATTGGTTTCCTATAGCTTGACTCAATTGTTCAGTAAGACCATCTTATAAGATAAATTGGTTTCCTATAGCTTGACTCAATTGTTCAGTAAGGCCATCTTATAAGATAAATTAGTTTCCTATAGCTTGACTCAATTGTTCAGGAAGGCCATCTTATAAGATAAATTGGTTTCCTATAGCTTGACTCAATTGTTCAGTAAGACCATCTTATAAGATAAATTGGTTTCCTATAGCTTGACTCAATTGTTCAGTAAGACCATCTTATAAGATAAATTGGTTTCCTATAGCTTGACTCAATTGTTCAGGAAGACCATCTTATAAGATTAATTGGTTTCCTATAGCTTGACTCAATTGTTCAGTAAGGCCATCTTATAAGATAAATTAGTTTCCTATAGCTTGACTCAATTGTTCAGTAAGGCCATCTTATAAGATAAATTGGTTTCCTATAGCTTGACTCAATTGTTCAGGAAGGCCATCTTATAAAATAAATTGGTTTCCTATAGCTTGACTCAATTGTTCAGGAAGGCCATCTTATAAGATAAATTGGTTTCCTATAGCTTGACTCAATTGTTCAGGAAGACCATCTTATAAGATTAATTGGTTTCCTATAGCTTGACTCAATTGTTCAGTAAGGCCATCTTATCAGATAAATTAGTTTCCTATAGCTTGACTCAATTGTTCAGTAAGGCCATCTTATAAGATAAATTGGTTTCCTATAGCTTGACTCAATTGTTCAGGAAGGCCATCTTATAAAATAAATTGGTTTCCTATAGCTTGACTCAATTGTTCAGGAAGACCATCTTATAAGATTAATTGGTTTCCTATAGCTTGACTCAATTGTTCAGTAAGGCCATCTTATAAGATAAATTAGTTTCCTATAGCTTGACTCAATTGTTCAGTAAGGCCATCTTATAAGATAAATTGGTTTCCTATAGCTTGACTCAATTGTTCAGGAAGGCCATCTTATAAAATAAATTGGTTTCCTATAGCTTGACTCAATTGTTCAGGAAGGCCATCTTATAAGATAAATTGGTTTCCTATAGCTTGACTCAATTGTTCAGTAAGGCCATCTTATAAGATAAATTGGTTTCCTATAGCTTGACTCAATTGTTCAGGAAGGCCATCTTATAAGATAAATTGGTTTCCTATAGCTTGACTCAATTGTTCAGGAAGGCCATCTTATAAGATAAATTGGTTTCCTATAGCTTGACTCAATTGTTCAGTAAGACCATCTTATAAGATAAATTAGTTTCCTATAGCTTGACTCAATTGTTCAGTAAGGCCATCTTATAAGATAAATTGGTTTCCTATAGCTTGACTCAATTGTTCAGGAAGGCCATCTTATAAAATAAATTGGTTTCCTATTGCTTGACTCAATTGTTCAGGAAGACCATCTTATAAGATTAATTGGTTTCCTATAGCTTGACTCAATTGTTCAGTAAGGCCATCTTATAAGATAAATTAGTTTCCTATAGCTTGACTCAATTGTTCAGTAAGGCCATCTTATAAGATAAATTGGTTTCCTATAGCTTGACTCAATTGTTCAGGAAGGCCATCTTATAAAATAAATTGGTTTCCTATAGCTTGACTCAATTGTTCAGGAAGGCCATCTTATAAGATAAATTGGTTTCCTATAGCTTGACTCAATTGTTCAGTAAGGCCATCTTATAAGATAAATTGGTTTCCTATAGCTTGACTCAATTGTTCAGGAAGGCCATCTTATAAGATAAATTGGTTTCCTATAGCTTGACTCAATTGTTCAGGAAGGCCATCTTATAAGATAAATTGGTTTCCTATAGCTTGACTCAATTGTTCAGTAAGACCATCTTATAAGATAAATTAGTTTCCTATAGCTTGACTCAATTGTTCAGTAAGGCCATCTTATAAGATAAATTGGTTTCCTATAGCTTGACTCAATTGTTCAGGAAGGCCATCTTATAAAATAAATTGGTTTCCTATAGCTTGACTCAATTGTTCAGGAAGGCCATCTTATAAGATAAATTGGTTTCCTATAGCTTGACTCAATTGTTCAGTAAGGCCATCTTATAAGATAAATTGGTTTCCTATAGCTTGACTCAATTGTTCAGGAAGGCCATCTTATAAGATAAATTGGTTTCCTATAGCTTGACTCAATTGTTCAGGAAGGCCATCTTATAAGATAAATTGGTTTCCTATAGCTTGACTCAATTGTTCAGGAAGGCCATCTTATAAGATAAATTGGTTTCCTATAGCTTGACTCAATTGTTCAGGAAGGCCATCTTATAAGATAAATTGGTTTCCTATAGCTTGACTCAATTGTTCAGTAAGACCATCTTATAAGATAAATTGGTTTCCTATAGCTTGACTCAATTGTTCAGGAAGGCCATCTTATAAGATAAATTGGTTTCCTATAGCTTGACTCAATTGTTCAGGAAGGCCATCTGATAAGATAAATTGGTTTCCTATAGTTTGACTCAATTGTTCAGGAAGGCCATCTTATAAGATAAATTGGTTTCCTATAGCTTGACTCAATTGTTCAGTAAGGCCATCTTATAAGATAAATTGGTTTCCTATAGCTTGACTCAATTGTTCAGGAAGGCCATCTTATAAGATAAATTGGTTTCCTATAGCTTGACTCAATTGTTCAGTAAGGCCATCTTATAAGATAAATTGGTTTCCTATAGCTTGACTCAATTGTTCAGTAAGGCCATCTTATTAGATAAATTAGTTTCCTATAGCTTGACTCAATTGTTCAGTAAGACCATCTTATAAGATAAATTAGTTTCCTATAGCTTGACTCAATTGTTCAGTAAGGCCATCTTATAAGATAAATTAGTTTCCTATAGCTTGACTCAATTGTTCAGTAAGGCCATCTTATAAGATAAATTGGTTTCCTATAGCTTGACTCAATTGTTCAGGAAGGCCATCTTATAAAATAAATTGGTTTCCTATAGCTTGACTCAATTGTTCAGTAAGGCCATCTTATAAGATAAATTAGTTTCCTATAGCTTGACTCAATTGTTCAGTAAGGCCATCTTATAAGATAAATTGGTTTCCTATAGCTTGACTCAATTGTTCAGGAAGGCCATCTTATAAAATAAATTGGTTTCCTATAGCTTGACTCAATTGTTCAGGAAGGCCATCTTATAAGATAAATTGGTTTCCTATAGCTTGACTCAATTGTTCAGGAAGGCCATCTTATCAGATAAATTAGTTTCCTATAGCTTGACTCAATTGTTCAGTAAGGCCATCTTATAAGATAAATTAGTTTCCTATAGCTTGACTCAATTGTTCAAGTAAGGCCATCTTATAAGATAAATTGGTTTCCTATAGCTTGACTCAATTGTTCAGGAAGGCCATCTTATAAGATAAATTGGTTTCCTATAGCTTGACTCAATTGTTCAGGAAGGCCATATTATAAGATAAATTGGTTTCCTATAGCTTGACTCAATTGTTCAGTAAGGCCATCTTATAAAATAAATTGGTTTCCTATAGCTTGACTCAATTGTTCAGGAAGGCCATCTTATAAGATAAATTGGTTTCCTATAGCTTGACTCAATTGTTCAGTAAGGCCATCTTATAAGATAAATTGGTTTCCTATAGCTTGACTCAATTGTTCAGGAAGGCCATCTTATAAGATAAATTGGTTTCCTATAGCTTGACTCAATTGTTCAGGAAGGCCATCTTATAAGATAAATTGGTTTCCTATAGCTTGACTCAATTGTTCAGTAAGACCATCTTATAAGATAAATTGGTTTCCTATAGCTTGACTCAATTGTTCAGGAAGGCCATCTTATAAGATAAATTGGTTTCCTATAGCTTGACTCAATTGTTCAGGAAGGCCATCTTATAAGATAAATTGGTTTCCTATAGCTTGACTCAATTGTTCACGAAGGCCATCTTATAAGATAAATTGGTTTCCTATAGCTTGACTCAATTGTTCAGTAAGGCCATCTTATAAGATAAATTGGTTTCCTATAGCTTGACTCAATTGTTCAGGAAGGCCATCTTATAAGATAAATTGGTTTCCTATAGCTTGACTCAATTGTTCAGTAAGGCCATCTTATAAGATAAATTGGTTTCCTATAGCTTGACTCAATTGTTCAGGAAGGCCATCTTATAAGATAAATTGGTTTCCTATAGCTTGACTCAATTGTTCAGGAAGGCCATCTTATAAGATAAATTGGTTTCCTATAGCTTGACTCAATTGTTCAGGAAGGCCATCTTATAAGATAAATTGGTTTCCTATAGCTTGACTCAATTGTTCGGGAAGGCCATCTTATCAGATTAATTGGTTTCCTATAGCTTGACTCAATTGTTCAGTAAGGCCATCTTATAAGATAAATTGGTTTCCTATAGCTTGACTCAATTATTCAGGAAGGCCATCTTATATTAGATAAATTGGTTTCCTATAGCTTGACTCAATTGTTCAGGAAGGCCATCTTATAAGATAAATTGGTTTCCTATAGCTTGACTCAATTGTTCAGTAAGGCCATCTTATAAGATAAATTGGTTTCCTATAGCTTGACTCAATTGTTCAGGAAGGCCATCTTATAAGATAAATTGGTTTCCTATAGCTTGACTCAATTGTTCAGTAAGGCCATCTGATAAGATAAATTGGTTTCCTATAGCTTGACTCAATTGTTCAGTAAGGCCATCTTATAAGATAAATTGGTTTCCTATAGCTTGACTCAATTGTTCAGGAAGGCCATCCTATATTAGATAAATTGGTTTCCTATAGCTTGACTCAATTGTTCAGGAAGGCCATCTTATAAGATAAATTGGTTTCCTATAGCTTGACTCAATTGTTCAGGAAGGCCATCTTATAAGATTAATTGGTTTCCTATAGCTTGACTCAATTGTTCAGTAAGGCCATCTTATAAGATAAATTGGTTTCCTATAGCTTGACTCAATTGTTCAGGAAGGCCATCTTATAAGATAAATTGGTTTCCTATAGCTTGACTCAATTGTTCAGTAAGGCCATCTTATAAGATAAATTGGTTTCCTATAGCTTGACTCAATTGTTCAGTAAGGCCATCTTATAAGATAAATTGGTTTCCTATAGCTTGACTCAATTGTTCAGGAAGGCCATCTTATAAGATTAATTGGTTTCCTATAGCTTGACTCAATTGTTCAGGAAGGCCATCTTATATTAGATAAATTGGTTTCCTATAGCTTGACTCAATTGTTCAGTAAGGCCATCTTATAAGATAAATTGGTTTCCTATAGCTTGACTCAATTGTTCAGGAAGGCCATCTTATAAGAAAAATTAGTTTCCTATAGCTTGACTCAATTGTTCAGTAAGGCCATCTTATAAGATAAATTGGTTTCCTATAGCTTGACTCAATTGTTCAGGAAGGCCATCTTATATTAGATAAATTGGTTTCCTATAGCTTGACTCAATTGTTCAGTAAGGCCATCTTATAAGATAAATTGGTTTCCTATAGCTTGACTCAATTGTTCAGTAAGGCCATCTTATAAGATAAATTGGTTTCCTATAGCTTGACTCAATTGTTCAGTAAGGCCATCTTATAAGATAAATTGGTTTCCTATAGCTTGACTCAATTGTTCAGTAAGGCCATCTTATAAGATAAATTGGTTTCCTATAGCTTGACTCAATTGTTCAGTAAGGCCATCTTATAAGATAAATTGGTTTCCTATAGCTTGACTCAATTGTTCAGGAAGGCCATCTTATAAGATAAATTGGTTTCCTATAGCTTGACTCAATTGTTCAGGAAGGCCATCTTATAAGATAAATTGGTTTCCTATAGCTTGACTCAATTGTTCAGGAAGGCCATCTTATAAGATAAATTGGTTTCCTATAGCTTGACTCAATTGTTCAGTAAGGCCATCTTATAAGATAAATTGGTTTCCTATAGCTTGACTCAATTGTTCAGTAAGGCCATCTTATAAGATAAATTGGTTTCCTATAGCTTGACTCAATTGTTCAGTAAGGCCATCTTATAAGATAAATTGGTTTCCTATAGCTTGACTCAATTGTTCAGGAAGGCCATCTTATAAGATAAATTGGTTTCCTATTGCTTGACTCAATTGTTCAGTAAGGCCATCTTATAAGATAAATTGGTTTCCTATAGCTTGACTCAATTGTTCAGTAAGGCCATCTTATTAGATAAATTAGTTTCCTATAGCTTGACTCAATTGTTCAGTAAGACCATCTTATAAGATAAATTAGTTTCCTATAGCTTGACTCAATTGTTCAGTAAGGCCATCTTATAAGATAAATTAGCTTCCTATAGCTTGACTCAATTGTTCAGTAAGGCCATCTTATAAGATAAATTGGTTTCCTATAGCTTGACTCAATTGTTCAGGAAGGCCATCTTATAAAATAAATTGGTTTCCTATAGCTTGACTCAATTGTTCAGGAAGGCCATCTTATAAGATAAATTGGTTTCCTATAGCTTGACTCAATTGTTCAGTAAGGCCATCTTATAAGATAAATTGGTTTCCTATAGCTTGACTCAATTGTTCAGGAAGGCCATCTTATAAGATAAATTGGTTTCCTATAGCTTGACTCAATTGTTCAGGAAGGCCATCCTATATTAGATAAATTGGTTTCCTATAGCTTGACTCAATTGTTCAGGAAGGCCATCTTATAAGATAAATTGGTTTCCTATAGCTTGACTCAATTGTTCAGGAAGGCCATCTTATAAGATAAATTGGTTTCCTATAGCTTGACTCAATTGTTCAGGAAGGCCATCTTATAAAATAAATTGGTTTCCTATAGCTTGACTCAATTGTTCAGTAAGGCCATCTTATAAGATAAATTGGTTTCCTATAGCTTGACTCAATTGTTCAGGAAGGCCATCTTATAAGATAAATTGGTTTCCTATTGCTTGACTCAATTGTTCAGTAAGGCCATCTTATAAGATAAATTGGTTTCCTATAGCTTGACTCAATTGTTCAGTAAGGCCATCTTATAAGATAAATTGGTTTCCTATAGCTTGACTCAATTGTTCAGTAAGGCCATCTTATAAGATAAATTGGTTTCCTATAGCTTGACTCAATTGTTCAGGAAGGCCATCTGATAAGATAAATTGGTTTCCTATTGCTTGACTCAATTGTTCAGTAAGGCCATCTTATAAGATAAATTGGTTTCCTATAGCTTGACTCAATTGTTCAGTAAGGCCATCTTATTAGATAAATTAGTTTCCTATAGCTTGACTCAATTGTTCAGTAAGACCATCTTATAAGATAAATTAGTTTCCTATAGCTTGACTCAATTGTTCAGTAAGGCCATCTTATAAGATAAATTAGCTTCCTATAGCTTGACTCAATTGTTCAGTAAGGCCATCTTATAAGATAAATTGGTTTCCTATAGCTTGACTCAATTGTTCAGGAAGGCCATCTTATAAAATAAATTGGTTTCCTATAGCTTGACTCAATTGTTCAGGAAGGCCATCTTATAAGATAAATTGGTTTCCTATAGCTTGACTCAATTGTTCAGTAAGGCCATCTTATAAGATAAATTGGTTTCCTATAGCTTGACTCAATTGTTCAGGAAGGCCATCTTATAAGATAAATTGGTTTCCTATAGCTTGACTCAATTGTTCAGGAAGGCCATCCTATATTAGATAAATTGGTTTCCTATAGCTTGACTCAATTGTTCAGGAAGGCCATCTTATAAGATAAATTGGTTTCCTATAGCTTGACTCAATTGTTCAGGAAGGCCATCTTATAAGATAAATTGGTTTCCTATAGCTTGACTCAATTGTTCAGGAAGGCCATCTTATAAGATAAATTGGTTTCCTATAGCTTGACTCAATTGTTCAGGAAGGCCATCTTATAAGATAAATTGGTTTCCTATAGCTTGACTCAATTGTTCAGGAAGGCCATCTTATAAGATAAATTGGTTTCCTATAGCTTGACTCAATTGTTCAGGAAGGCCATCTTATAAGATAAATTGGTTTCCTATAGCTTGACTCAATTGTTCAGTAAGACCATCTTATAAGATAAATTAGTTTCCTATAGCTTGACTCAATTGTTCAGTAAGGCCATCTTATAAGATAAATTGGTTTCCTATAGCTTGACTCAATTGTTCAGGAAGGCCATCTTATAAAATAAATTGGTTTCCTATAGCTTGACTCAATTGTTCAGGAAGGCCATCTTATAAGATAAATTGGTTTCCTATAGCTTGACTCAATTGTTCAGTAAGGCCATCTTATAAGATAAATTGGTTTCCTATAGCTTGACTCAATTGTTCAGGAAGGCCATCTTATAAGATAAATTGGTTTCCTATAGCTTGACTCAATTGTTCAGGAAGGCCATCTTATAAGATAAATTGGTTTCCTATAGCTTGACTCAATTGTTCAGGAAGGCCATCTTATAAGATAAATTGGTTTCCTATAGCTTGACTCAATTGTTCAGTAAGACCATCTTATAAGATAAATTGGTTTCCTATAGCTTGACTCAATTGTTCAGGAAGGCCATCTTATAAGATAAATTGGTTTCCTATAGCTTGACTCAATTGTTCAGGAAGGCCATCTTATAAGATAAATTGGTTTCCTATAGCTTGACTCAATTGTTCAGGAAGGCCATCTTATAAGATAAATTGGTTTCCTATAGCTTGACTCAATTGTTCAGTAAGGCCATCTTATAAGATAAATTGGTTTCCTATAGCTTGACTCAATTGTTCAGGAAGGCCATCTTATAAGATAAATTGGTTTCCTATAGCTTAACTCAATTGTTCAGTAAGGCCATCTTATAAGATAAATTGGTTTCCTATAGCTTGACTCAATTGTTCAGTAAGGCCATCTTATTAGATAAATTAGTTTCCTATAGCTTGACTCAATTGTTCAGTAAGACCATCTTATAAGATAAATTGGTTTCCTATAGCTTAACTCAATTGTTCAGTAAGGCCATCTTATAAGATAAATTGGTTTCCTATAGCTTGACTCAATTGTTCAGTAAGGCCATCTTATAAGATAAATTAGTTTCCTATAGCTTGACTCAATTGTTCAGGAAGGCCATCTTATAAGATAAATTGGTTTCCTATAGCTTGACTCAATTGTTCAGGAAGGCCATCTTATAAGATAAATTGGTTTCCTATAGCTTGACTCAATTGTTCAGTAAGGCCATCTTATAAAATAAATTGGTTTCCTATAGCTTGACTCAATTGTTCAGTAAGGCCATCTTATAAGATAAATTGGTTTCCTATAGCTTGACTCAATTGTTCAGTAAGGCCATCTTATAAGATAAATTGGTTTCCTATAGCTTGACTCAATTGTTCAGGAAGGCCATCTTATAAAATAAATTGGTTTCCTATAGCTTGACTCAATTGTTCAGGAAGGCCATCTTATAAGATAAATTGGTTTCCTATAGCTTGACTCAATTGTTCAGGAAGGCCATCTTATAAGATAAATTGGTTTCCTATAGCTTGACTCAATTGTTCAGTAAGGCCATCTTATAAGATAAATTAGTTTTCCTATAGCTTGACTCAATTGTTCAGGAAGGCCATCTTATAAAATAAATTGGTTTCCTATAGCTTGACTCAATTGTTCAGGAAGGCCATCTTATAAGATAAATTGGTTTCCTATAGCCTGACTCAGTTGTTCAGTAAGGCCATCTTATAAGATAAATTGGTTTCCTATAGCTTGACTCAATTGTTCAGGAAGGCCATCTTATAAGATAAATTGGTTTCCTATAGCTTGACTCAATTGTTCAGGAAGGCCATCTTATAAGATAAATTGGTTTCCTATAGCTTGACTCAATTGTTCAGGAAGGCCATCTTATAAGATAAATTGGTTTCCTATAGCTTGACTCAATTGTTCAGTAAGACCATCTTATAAGATAAATTGGTTTCCTATAGCTTGACTCAATTGTTCAGGAAGGCCATCTTATAAGATAAATTGGTTTCCTATAGCTTGACTCAATTGTTCAGGAAGGCCATCTTATAAGATAAATTGGTTTCCTATAGCTTGACTCAATTGTTCAGGAAGGCCATCTTATAAGATAAATTGGTTTCCTATAGCTTGACTCAATTGTTCAGTAAGGCCATCTTATAAGATAAATTGGTTTCCTATAGCTTGACTCAATTGTTCAGGAAGGCCATCTTATAAGATAAATTGGTTTCCTATAGCTTGACTCAATTGTTCAGTAAGGCCATCTTATAAGATAAATTGGTTTCCTATAGCTTGACTCAATTGTTCAGGAAGGCCATCTTATAAGATAAATTGGTTTTCCTATAGCTTGACTCAATTGTTCAGGAAAGGCCATCTTATAAGATAAATTGGTTTCCTATAGCTTGACTCAATTGTTCAGTAAGGCCATCTTATAAGATAAATTGGTTTCCTATAGCTTGACTCAATTGTTCAGTAAGGCCATCTTATAAGATAAATTGGTTTCCTATAGCTTGACTCAATTGTTCAGTAAGGCCATCTTATTAGATAAATTAGTTTCCTATAGCTTGAATCAATTGTTCAGTAAGACCATCTTATAAGATAAATTAGTTTCCTATAGCTTGACTCAATTGTTCAGTAAGACCATCTTATAAGATAAATTAGTTTCCTATAGCTTGACTCAATTGTTCAGTAAGGCCATCTTATAAGATAAATTGGTTTTCCTATAGCTTGACTCAATTGTTCAGGAAGGCCATCTTATAAAATAAATTGGTTTCCTATAGCTTGACTCAATTGTTCAGGAAGGCCATCTTATAAGATAAATTGGTTTCCTATAGCTTGACTCAATTGTTCAGTAAGGCCATCTTATAAGATAAATTGGTTTCCTATAGCTTGACTCAATTGTTCAGGAAGGCCATCTTATAAGATAAATTGGTTTCCTATAGCTTGACTCAATTGTTCAGGAAGGCCATCTTATAAGATAAATTGGTTTCCTATAGCTTGACTCAATTGTTCAGGAAGGCCATCTAGATAAATTGGTTTCCTATAGCTTGACTCAATTGTTCAGTAAGGCCATCTTATAAGATAAATTGGTTTCCTATAGCTTGACTCAATTGTTCAGGAAGGCCATCTTATAAGATAAATTGGTTTCCTATAGCTTGACTCAATTGTTCAGGAAGGCCATCTTATAAGATAAATTGGTTTCCTATAGCTTGACTCAATTGTTCAGGAAGGCCATCTTATAAGATAAATTGGTTTCCTATAGCTTGACTCAATTGTTCAGTAAGGCCATCTTATAAGATAAATTGGTTTCCTATAGCTTGACTCAATTGTTCAGGAAGGCCATCTTATAAGATAAATTGGTTTCCTATAGCTTAACTCAATTGTTCAGTAAGGCCATCTTATAAGATAAATTGGTTTCCTATAGCTTGACTCAATTGTTCAGTAAGGCCATCTTATAAGATAAATTAGTTTCCTATAGCTTGACTCAATTGTTCAGTAAGGCCATCTTATAAGATAAATTGGTTTCCTATAGCTTGACTCAATTGTTCAGGAAGGCCATCTTATAAGATAAATTGGTTTCCTATAGCTTGACTCAATTGTTCAGTAAGGCCATCTTATAAGATAAATTGGTTTCCTAATACTTGACTCAATTGTTCAGTAAGGCCATCTTATAAGATAAATTGGTTTCCTATAGCTTGACTCAATTGTTCAGGAAGGCCATCTTATAAGATAAATTGGTTTCCTATAGCTTGACTCAATTGTTCAGTAAGGCCATCTTATAAAATAAATTGGTTTCCTA